>OX031016.1:41124995-41129995 GCA_943736025.1 Tenthredo mesomela
GAATATATATTTGCGGGAAGAGGAGAAGGGGTAGACGTAAGAAAGGTAAAATGAGGATTGACTGAAGTGGACAATGGTTTTTTTTGACAGACTCATATCAATATTTGGAAAATAGGCCCCATTTCTTAATGAATCGATCTGAGATTTATTAAATCGAAATTTTTCAAGTTAATGAAATAATTCAGACTGATACATTAGGTTCCCCGCCTATTTTTGTGAAGTACAACCATTTAATTACTCCTCCATTAAAATATACCGCTTAATCAACATAAATTGAAATCATAATTGCGTTGAAAAAATTGAAATTTGGCAAAAAAATGAGATTTATCTGAGATCTATTAAATCCAAATTTTTCAAGTTAATGAAATAATTCAGACTGATACATTAGGTTCCCCGCCTATTTTTGTGAAGTACAACCATTTAATTACTCCTCCATTAAAATATACTGATTTTTTAATAATAATTTAAGTTTTTTGTGAGATTTAAAAATTCATTGAATCGGCAAACGTTAAAAATTTGTTAGTTTTTGACATGAAATTTTAAAATTTATGAATGTAAAATCAGTAATTTTATTCATCGCAGCCAGAATGTAAAAGAAAATAAATAAAAAAAAAATACTAATGAAAATGTAGTAGTCTGTAAGATGAAATTTTCAAATTCATGAATGAATCATTCTTTGTAAACCAGGCCACTTTTGTTTTCCATCCCCTCTAATTTTTTTAAAATCTGACAGTTTTAAATATTAGTCAAAAGAAACGTCTTTATTATTTTTTTTTCTTTTGATTTTTTTAGATATCTGTTGAGGATTTTCAATTTCTCTTTACGAACATTATACTTAAAGAATATTCATTAATTTCTATACTATACTTAAAGAATTTTCATTATTAAAAAAAAAAAAAAAACATGAAACTGAAATATTTTATTTTTTTCTGTTTAATCGAAATAAATCAAATTCATAATTTTTCTGCATTGAGAAAATTGAAATTCGGCAAAAAAATGAGAATTTTTTTTTTTAACCTAATAACAGTAATAACATACTTTTCCGGTATAAATCGTACAAAATGTCTGTTATTGGGTAAAGAGTCTGCAAAAAAAAATCAGAATGGTATCAGATTTTGAAAAAAATTGGAGGAGTTGAAAAACAAAAGTGGCTTGGTTTACAAAGAATGTTTCAAATGTAAAGTCACTCATCTTCTTCATCGGAGTCCGATTGTGATTGTTTATTTTTTCGACGATTTTTTGAATATCCTGATGTTGAACATTCTGCGTCATTATCTAATTTTCTTTTTTTGTTTTGACGGTGAGCAGCTGATGATGATGGGACAGGAATTTGTTGGTTAGCCAGAGATAATTTTTTACGAGCCATAGTTTTATCGTCAATCTTGGTAATATTGTCGAAATTTGCAACAATAAACATATAGTTATCTGTTTTAGAAATTAGATAATTTATAAATTTGTTAATAGTTTATCATCATCTGTTATTGAATTATAATAACATCGACGGATATTTTTATTACTTTCTAATTGGAATTTTCCTAACAGTTCAATGTGATCTCCAACACTATAAGGACTTGTAAATTGTTTTGGAAAATTTCGAATCTTTATCGGTAATTTTGTTTTATCTTCAGCAATGGCACCAAAGCAAGAACTATTAGTGGGGTTGTTGTAGCTGACCATGATTGCGAAATTGGTTTTTATATAACCAGTAACATCTAAAATGTGAAAGAGAAAACGTTCATGGCAGAATTTTAAACTCGGTAAAAACTATGTAAAAATTATTTATTATTATTCCAACTAAAAATTGTGTAAAAACTGTAGAACTTACGACAGTCGTCATTTGGTATTGTTCCCGGATTAGATATCGAAATCCTTGGTACTGGCTCGTTTGGAGGATTAAAAGTTCCTAATATTTTAACTTCAGTATTCGAATGAATATTGAGTTGTATATTCCGTCTGCTCGTGGTGTTATATTGAGGATTAGAGTCTTTGGCTGTAGCACCATTAATTTGAATAATCTAAAATAATTGGAAAAATTCAAATAGAAATATGCCTTTCGTATTGAAATGTAATAATTTAAATGGAAACTACTTTACAGCATTTTGTTGTATTTTTGGATGAAGTTTTTCAGCTATTTTTCCCCATGATACGATTTTCATTGTGGTCTTGTCTTTATTACTGACAACAAACGATAATACACTTCCCGTACTACGAGATATTAACCCTTCCGTATCCTTTATGTAGCCTACCAATTCACTATAACGACATGTGGAAAAAGTATAGAATACCGTACGGTCCAAAGTTCAGGATTATATCTTGAAAAATTAGTAAAATATCAAAATGGAATTTAAAAATTTAAAAATAGCAGCAGATTTTTTTTGTAGTTGAAGTTATCATCTTTCTAATTGTAATTATATTGAAACTTCAAATTACTATCTCGACTCAAAAAAATTACCAAATTCAAATCTTCTCCATTCTACTATTTATATAATAATATCAAAAGTCTTTTCTTACAACGGAATAAAATTTACTAACACTAATAAATCCTTGCTTTGTATATTCATAATATCATCTGTTGGTGTGAACTCATAATCTTCACTCTGAGCATCTAAATGAAGATTTACTGAATTAATTAGGTGTTGAATGAATTAAAATTATTAGGAACATCTAGATCAGATACGTACCACTATTGGAACTGTGTTCACTCATTGTGTACTCAAAAATTTTCAGAAGAAAATAATTTAAGATATAATTGAAGTTACAATTTAATTAATGACGATCGTAATTATAATTTATCGCAATAAATTACCGTTTAATTTATCATATCCTTACAAAACTGTCAAAATAGTGTGTAATGTGAAGATGAAAGACAATTGAATTAAATGAAACAAATTGTTCGAGTAAATCGGAGATCACATCGATCTTTTTTTTCGAACCAAATAAAATTTAACTAACACTAATAAATCTTTGCTTTGTATATTCATAATGTCATCTGTTGGTGTGAACTTATAATCTTCACTCTGAGCATCTAAATGAAGATTTACTAAATTAATAGATATATAAGATATATATATATACACTCCTCAACAAAATTAGCGGATCACCTGTTTTTTCGTTCGAAAAATATTGAATTTCAAAACCTCGTATCTTCGTCAAAAATGATCGTATAGCCAAAGTCAAAAATCGATATTGATCACTGAAATGTTTTCTTTGATGCGGTTTTCGAAAATCGAAGGTCAGACACTTTTTCAAAAAGTTATCGCATTTTGAATCCAAGGTTGTCAACGTCAAAAACCAAAGTTGCAACTTTGACTGCCACTACGGAGTGACAAAAAAATGGTAGACACGAGCGGTTTCCGCCATTCGAAAGGTCCAAATCTTGCCTGTAATTCTGTTTTTTTTAAATTTTGGCTGCGATTTTTTTTGACCGAGTTATCCGGCGAAGAAAAAAAAAGCGTTTTCCAAACTTTGACGCCAAATGAAATGAAAACGACGAATCGTACCGTAATGATTAAAAAACCATTAGAAAGCTCCATTATTCGACTTTTCATTGCTTTCCTCATGTTTTGGATCGGATCAACCGTTGCGATCCTGCACGACTTTGAACTTTGCCATGCAAATCCTGTAATTTTTTTTTTGCCTTCGTTCTCACGTTAAGCTCTTCAAACCGATAAAATCTGTGTGGCCTTCGCGGAAATCCGATAGCCAGAAAACTTAACTATCGAATGCTTTTTGAAAAAGTCCGCTAAGACTTTTCGTTCTCGAGTTATCCGCGTTTAAAGATGTGATTTCGTTCGATCACCGCGCACGTTCTCCGTGATCTCACGATCAGAAGCTTCAAGCCGTTGTTCTGCGTATAGCCTGCAAAGTGCTTAGGCGCAAGCGAGACGCTCCAGCTAACACGAGAGAGAAGAGCGGTGTCGGCCAGCGCCGGCTCACCTCGGGAGGCTTCGGCCAACCCGTACATCGCGCGCGTGACGTAGCCACGGAGCTCCGTATGGGTATTCTGTTCGTTTCTCCGTGCGCGGTGATCGAACGAAATCACATCTTTAAACGCGGATAACTCGAGAACGAAAAGTCTTAGCGGACTTTTTCAAAAAGCATTCGATAGTTAAGTTTTCTGGCTATCGGATTTCCGCGAAGGCCACACAGATTTTATCGGTTTGAAGAGCTTAACGTGAGAACGAAGGCAAAAAAAAAATTACAGGATTTGCATGGCAAAGTTCAAAGTCGTGCAGGATCGCAACGGTTGATCCGATCCAAAACATGAGGAAAGCAATGAAAAGTCGAATAATGGAGCTTTCTAATGGTTTTTTAATCATTACGGTACGATTCGTCGTTTTCATTTCATTTGGCGTCAAAGTTTGGAAAACGCTTTTTTTTTCTTCGCCGGATAACTCGGTCAAAAAAAATCGCAGCCAAAATTAAAAAAAAACAGAATTACAGGCAAGATTTGGACCTTTCGAATGGCGGAAACCGCTCGTGTCTACCATTTTTTTGTCACTTCGTAGTGGCAGTCAAAGTTGCAACTTTGGTTTTTGACGTTGACAACCTTGGATTCAAAATGCGATAACTTTTTGAAAAAGTGTCTGACCTTCGATTTTCGAAAACCGCATCAAAGAAAACATTTCAGTGATCAATATCGATTTTTGACCTTGGCTATACGATCATTTTTGACGAAGATACGAGGTTTTGAAATTCAATATTTTTCGAACGAAAAAACAGGTGATCCGCTAATTTTGTTGAGGAGTGTATATATTAAAATTTATTTTATTTTCCATAAAATTATCAAATAATTTAATTTTTAATTCTTATAATTTTTTTATTTGAACATATGTTTATTGACTGATCACTGTCTATAGTGGCACATCTGCCGATGAAGTAAAGAGGTATATTTCGAGCGCTAATTTTCGCGCTTACTTTTTGTTACGCGTAACCATGTAATAAATAAATAAGATTTGTTTTGTTCAATGATGGCAGCTCTTAAAGGTAGGTTCTTGCAC
>OX031016.1:42547495-42552495 GCA_943736025.1 Tenthredo mesomela
ATTCTTTTCACTTCGAATAAGCGTAGGAAGACTGAAATCGGCCTACCCAGCGAGTTTTTATGAATTTTTCAGTACTAATTTGTCTTTTTGCCTTTTTTCTCCATTTAAACCCCATGTTAAAAAATTCAAAACTTTGGGGCGTTTGCCAGAACAGAAGATATCTATTGTAAATTTTTTCCTTTGGCACAGTTTTGAGTGATGCCAAGACATAACTTTCCAGCACTATTAGAATACGATCCGCGAAAATCGACCTTTTTCACTCCGGCCTAATATATATAGTAGTATATATATATATACGATTTAACGCGAATAACGGACAAATTTTCAAATTTTTTTTTTCAAATTTGAAAAAGAAGAAAAAAAAAAAAAATTAAATAAAATAAAATAAAATAAAATGGTAAGACAACTAATTTGAACCACTTATCGTTGCATCATATAGTTCGTCATTATTCTTCGCTATGCGAAGACGTAACGATTTTTTTTTTTTTTTTTTTTTTTTTTGTCTCCGAACGAATTCATTCGTACACAGACCCACACACACACTGCGTATTCGACGAAAATGTAAAAATAGAATGATAACGAAGAGAAACGAGAAGTCAAAAAAAAAAAAAAAATTAAATAACAAACAAAAAATTAACCATATATAATATTATTGTTATTATCTATAGTACTATGTCATAAATTTATATACACATATATATGTATAAAAAAAAAAAATCAATTGGAAGCAATTCAAAATGACTGTGTTCACGCGACAATCACAAGCGTCAACGTCGCGTTTTATTATGAGAGGACGAAAAATTAGCAAAACAAATAAGAAATAAATAAATAAAACATTAAATAAATAACTGAGAAAAAAAAAAAAAAAAAAAAAAAACCAAAAATGAAAAAAATAAAAATAAATAAAATAATAATAATAATAATGATGATATTAATATTAATATGATAATGATAATAATTAGGTACGTGAATGTGTTAATATATTGATATTGCTTACTTCGTTACATTCGCGTTTTAATTCCAACGAAACGTTGATTTTGATAATATCTACATATATATATTATACCGTGAGGTTTTGTCATCTGTGGACGCGGAACGCCAGGGATACCAACCCAAAAATTGTGCTATTTCATGGGCACTAAGCTGCAGCAGCAGCAGTTTACCCTTACGGAAAAATCACTCAAAATAACCCTTAAAATAACACTCAGTAGTGACTCTCAACTGAGGTGTACTTTCGTTACACCTAACTTGGGTGTTGATTCTCAGTTTGGGAGTTCGACACTCAAAATTTGGGAGTCCACGCTCAATTTGGGAGTTGGACACTCAAAATTTGGTAGTCAACTCTGAATTTGGGAGTTCGACACTCGAAATTTGAGAGTCCACCCTCAATTTGGGAGTTGGACACTCAAAATTTGGTAGTCAACTCTCAATTTCGGAGTTCGACACTCGAAATTTGGGAGTCAACTCTTAATTTGGGAGTTCGACACTCAAAATTTGGGAGTCCACCCTCAATTTGGGAGTTCGACACTCGAATTTCGGGAGTTAACTCTCAATTTGGGAGTTCAACACTCGAAATTTGAAAGTCAACTCCCAATTTAAGAGTTTTACACCCAAAATTCAGTGTTTACACTAAAAATTCAGTGTTCACACTCAGGAATTGAGTGTATTTTCCGTAAGGGTAGTAACTTATTAGACGTTTGCTAGTAAAATTACTAGAAATCACTGGAAATTTAGTCACTAGATTTTCTAGACCATAAATCTGGTGACCAATAATCACTAGATTTCTAGTGATTTCTAGTGATTTTACTAGCAAACAACTAGTAAGTTACTAAACTGCTGCTACAGCTTACTGCCAATCAAATAGCACCCTATTTGATTTGGTATCCCTGGCATTCCGCGTCCACAGATTAGTCACGGTATATAATAATACTTATTGAAGAAAAAAACAAAAAAAAAAAAAAAAAAAGATCATCATGTTAATAATTGACACATGTGGGTTACGTTGTGTATAATTCAATGGCACGTCTTGTAATCGCGAAAAAAATACGGTAGCAGGGGGGCATTGAACAAATTTTGATATCCGTATTTTCGGGAAAGAAAAAACAAAAAAAAAAAAAAGCAGGCAGATAATATATGAGTACAGAAATATGTACCAACAAAATAGCTGAAAAAAATTATAAAATCGTTTCCAAGATATTTATTTATTTTTTTTTTTTTTATATACAAATTGAGGGCAATACAAGATTTTTTTTTTCGAATTTTCATCTCATTTTTCTCTTCTTTTCTTTTCTTTTTTTTTTTTTTTTTTTTTTCACTTTCTCAAAAAAAGTCGTGGGATGAGGGAGAAAAGGAAAAAAAATTGGATGAACAAAAAAAAAAAAAAAAAAATGTGCGTGTAGATAGTCGCGCTTTTTGAAACTTATACATCGTAATAATATTAATAATAATAATAATAACAATAATAATAATAATATTGATAGTAATAATAATAATGATAGTAATAATAAACGTATTATATAAGTAATATTTGTGACGTTAATTTTTTTTTTTTTTTCATCTTTCTCATTCGTAATAATTATATAATTAAATTGAAATTAAGTTGAAAATAATGAAAGAAATTAAATAAATAATTAATTAATCAAATAAAAAAAAACTATAAACTATGTAGAAAAAGCATTTTAGATCATAGTCAGCCATATTGAAATAATAATAATAATAATACTAATAATAATAATAATAATAATATTAATAATATTAATAATAATAATATTAAATAAAGCGTAAGATGTGAAGAAATATATACACGCGCTCCCGAAGCTGAATTTTATTTTCACGATTGTAGAAGAAAAAGGACAAAAAAAAAAAAAAAAAAAAGAAGAAACGTAAATAAATAAATAAATAAATAAATAAACAATAAATAAATGAATAATATTGTTTCATAAATGTATAATATTATTAATAATAACAACAATAATAATAATAATATTAATTATAAATGTATAATTCTGTTTTTGTGTGTCGTTTGTTTTTCTGTTTTTTTTTTTTTTTTTTTTTTCTCTTCTCGTTCGAAGAATATAGTTTTTCGTCACGCGGTTTTCGAAAGAGTTAGCGATATTATGGAAAATATGAAGAAGAAAAAAAAGATTAAAAAGCATAAGAAAGAAAAAAAAAAAAAAAAAAAAAAAAAAAAAAAAAAAAAAAAAAAGCAAGAAAAATATATAATAATAATTATAATAAATGAATAAATAAATTATTATCGAAAGTATATAATATTATGTGAATGATATATAATTTAATCATTCATCGTGTGACCATCGTACGATATCGCGGTCATGTATCTGACCGGGTCGTAGCCGAAGTAATTTTTTGAGAAAAAAAAAAAAAATCTTTTTTTTTTTTTTTGTTTTTTTTTTTTTTTTTTCATTTTCGAACTGTGGAGTTCCGAACGTAAAAGTAAAACTAAATGTATAAGAAAGAAAGAAAGAAAGTAGAAAAAAAAAAAAGAAAAAAAATCGAAGATAAAAAATATTTTTTTTTTTTTTACATATATGTCAGAATTGTCGAAAGAGGAAGGAAGTCGATGATCGTGAAAGAGGAAAAAGGAAAACGAAATAAAGAAAGAAAGAAAGATATAAGCTGTAACTGTGACATTGTGGATCGTGGGGGGCAGGCTGTAAACATAATAACGAATAATTTTATTATTTTATTTCATTTTTTATTATTATTGAATCATAATACGTCAAGTTTGAGAACCAATGGCTGAATCAAAATGGCGCGGTATTAGCAAGTGAATTCATAATTTCGACCGTTAAATTGTTCGAAATTGAAAAAAAAAAACGATGTTTATCCATCGTGCCAGCGCTGTAGAACCGATAAAACATCGAATCGTAAAAATCCAACGTTTCGTTTAGATGAAAAATCGATCTAAACTAGCGAGGTGGAGCGCGGCACTAGAAACTACGGCGGCCATGACGGATCCATAGCCGTCGGAGTTTGTTTTTCTTTTTATTTCTTTTAGGCTGAATTTGCAATTTGAATTTCTCCACCGTTACTTAAGAGATTTAGAAATAGTTTTCTGACTTATTTTACGATTCTTTTAATACCTATTATCGTCGATCTCTATAATATGCGCGATATTAAAAATCGTTTTAAAATTAACGAAAAAAACATATTTTGAGATCGGCACGACAATAGTTGAAAATAAATGAATAAATAAATAAATAAAATAAATAAAAAAGATAGAAATTTTATATTCAATTAAATGAATATAATATATATAATGACAATGACTAAAGATTACAAAAAAGCAACAAAAAAAAAAAAAAAAATTCAAATAAAATTCGAAAATGACAGAAAAGTAGTAGTATACATACCTACAGCCCGCCCGCCCGAGATCCCCGCGCGTCAAAGCGTCACTGTGATCTCTTATATATTATATATATATATATATTATATAATAATTAATATTTAATAATAACAATAAATTTAAGCGAAGAATATCTATAATAATTAATAATTACTACATAAGTATATTATATATATATATATATATATTATTATTATTATTAATCGTATATATATATAATTATTATACATACTATATTATATTAATATTATATATTATAATAAAAATAAAAATTAATAAAAAAAAAAAAACAAAAAAAAAAAAAAAACTAATTAATTAATTAAAAAATTTAATTGATTAATTATTCAAACTCTCTCTCATTATTATACGTATACATATAGGTAGTACATACAGACACACACTTATATTTATAATATATTATTTTCAATCACTGCCACATTATTATTATTATTATTATTATTATTGTTATTTTTATAATTTTTTTTTTTTTTTTACGTTATTATTTGTACTATCATCATCAACTTTCGAATGATCTCTTAATTTCGCGGAGGTGGGGGGGGGGGGGGGGGGGGGGGGGGGGGGGGCGACCTATATATTAGTATTATAAATAAATAATTAAATAATTACTAATAAA
>OX031016.1:42557495-42612495 GCA_943736025.1 Tenthredo mesomela
TTACTTCACGAATATTCATATTGTGAACGGTTTTCTATAATGCAGGTTAGCGAGAATAAGCCAGTGTCTTAATTAATCGATATCCAATACCCAGACAATAGATATCAAGACCTAAAGTCGCGAGGTGGAGCCCCAACGTAGGCAGCCATTTAAAAAATGGCATCAATAGCTTTAAACTCTCATCTCTCACGACTGGCTTGTCAGAAATGACCAAATTCGGACTCGTTCGACTCGTCTGGAATATTTTGATACGAATTTCATATTTTTGTATTAAAAAATGATCAAATATGATCAAATTTTCATCTCAAATGACATTGCTTGCACCAAACTGAAGATAAACCATTAGATAAATATACATACATCGATACTCTGCTCAATGATGTATACATACCTATATCTATATGTACATACAGTTGCCTTGACAAGACGCCGTACCTAGGTAGGGACGGTTTATAGGGTGTCTAATGGGTTTCCGGAGACACGGCATCTGGGCATCTGATTACTACAGATGCAACCGCAGACCAATCTACTACTGAACCTGATCTGGACCACAAGACACTAGTCGCAAATTACTAATCAAGTATCTACAGCTAGTCACGCATAGTGTGATACGACGATTGACAATGTGAAATAATTCAAATAATAGAATGCGACTATTTTGAATAGTTTAAAATACACTCCTAACAAAAATTAGCGGGCCACCCAATTTTTGCTTCGAAAAATGTTCGATTTCAAAGTCTCCTAATTCGGCGAAAAATTGACTTAGCGAGTCGTTTGTAAAAGCATTTCAAAGCTTAAAGCTTCATCTTTCAGATGCTCACTTTCGATTGCGTTTATGTTTTTCTTGTCTTGAGCTATGGTCCCTTGAACCATCTCGTGCCAAATTTGTGTATTGATGTTCCAACTTCAAAACAACGCACGGGGTCGGTCAGTATCGGAATTTTGATTTCAAGACAGTCATTTTGAAGCCTGGAATGTCTTCTTTAAAACCCTTTTTTTGAAATTGCCCTACGATTTTTTTTCATGGAGTTATGCGTTGCTGAAGCAAAAATGGTCTTTCAATTTTTGATCGCATGCCCTGGGCGAACGAGTCCTCGTACCGAGATTCCCAAATATGGCTTTTGAAGCTCAAATCTTCATTTTTCTGAAATCTCATTGCAATTTCTATTCGGTGACGTTTCCAAGCCATGATCACCATCCAAACGAGACCCTCCGAACCGCAAAATGGAAATTCGAACTTTGACCTCAGGTAGCACGCGCAAAAATAGCGACACAGGTGGCCCAAGGTTAGAACTTCAACTTTGAAGTCTTTCCTTCGAAACCATATCTTGGAATTCGCTCTACGATTTTTTTTCGTAAAGTTATTCGATTTTTAACACATACGGACGATTTAAACAGTACCTCCGGCATTAGCATCACTTAAAGTAGTGGAATAATCACGAGATCGGTACGACCATGCATGGAAATTGCACCACACACCAAAAATTGAAAGACCATTTTTGCTTCAGCAACGTATAACTCCATGAAAAAAAATCGTAGAGCAATTTCAAAAAACGGGTTTTGAAGAGGACATTCCAAGCTTCAAAATGACTGTCTTTAAATCAAAATTCCGATACTGACCGACCCCGTGCGTTGTTTTGAAGTTGGAACATCAATACACAAATTTGGCACGAGATGGTTCAAGGGACCATAACTCAAGACAAAAAAAAAAAACATAAACGCAATCGAAAGTGAGCATCTGAAAGATGAAGCCTTAAGCTTTGAAATGCTTTTACAAACGACGCGCTAAGTCAATTTTTCGCCGAATTACGAGACTTTGAAATCGAACATTTTTCGAATCAAAAATTGGGTGGCCCGCTAATTTTCGTTAGGAGTGTAGTCGGAAAATTAGTCGCTGGAATTTCTTCTCGAAGGCTGAAAGGTCAGGAAAAATCTGGAAATTAATTTTTACTGATCCCGGATCTGTAAAAGTCAGGAAAATGTCATTGAATTCTTTTTTCCAGCTTGAAAAAGTCCAGAAATTATTTACACGGTCTGGAAAAAGTGAGGAAAATGTCGTGTGAATTTTTCTTCGACTCGGAAAAATTGCCAGGAAAATATTAATAATTTTTTTCCACGAGTATTGAAGAGTCGGGGAAAAATCTGAAAATTATTTCTTGGGTCTGTAAAAGTCAGAAAAAGGTCAACGATTTTTCCCTTCACAGTGGAAAATTCAGACTCGTGTTGACAAATTTTCTCTCAACTTTGGAAGAGTCGGGAAAACGTTTCAGAATTTTTCTCTCAACTCTGGAAAACTCGGATACATATGGAAATGTGATAAAACTTCATCTAGATTTTCGGAAACTTACTGAAAATCAATGAAATTTCTGGAAAATCGATTAGAGCTTGTTGAAATATCTGGAAAATTGACCAAAACTTGATGAAGATTTTGTAAAATTGACTAAAACTTGATGGAAGTTTTGGAAAATTGACCAAAACTTGGTGAAAATTTGGAAAATTGACCAAAACTTGATGGAAATTTTGGAAAATTGACCAAAACTTGGTGAATATTTTGGAAAATTGATAGAAACTTGATAAAAATTTTGGAAAATTCACCAAAACTTGGTAAAAAATTTGGAAAATTGACCAAAACTTGGTAAAAAATTTTTAAAATTGACCAAAACTTGGTGAAAATTTTGGAAAATTGATTAAAATTGACGAAAGTTTGTATAACCGATTGAAGAAATTGGAAAAAAGAACTAAAAAAAGGGGGTAAACGTGACATAATCATAATTTTCCAATAACTCGACACATCTTTGAATGTAAATTTTTTTTATTTTTTTTCATTTTTATTATTTTTTGTTTTTGCATTCTGTTTCCAAATTTATTTTCATATGTACTTTATTTCTATATTGAAAACCGTGGAGCCCCACGATCGAGGTCTGCACGTGTCACCATGCGGGATGAGGGAATCCTTGTGTCAGTACAAAACAGGGTAGCTCTTTGCTAGGATTGTTTGCTGGTGGTAGATGCATGCAGTAGCTTGCAACACATATATATGCGACCGGCTCACATCCATATGCAGATTTCGGTACCAGCAGCAGCAGCAGCAGCAGCAGCAACAGCAGCAGCAGCAACGATATGATAACATTTACATACATACTGCTGCAAACAGCATCCACCGTCGTTTTCAAACCTGCAGCCTTTCGCTCTCCCCACCGAAATTTCCCCTGATCGTTTATCTCTTTCTCTTGTCTTTCGCAAAAAATTTAAAAAAATAAAAATAAATAAAAATAAACAAATTTATAGCAAATTCGACATTATTGTATCACACAAAGTGCGAGATGAAGTAAATCTGAAATTCACACGATTTTACGTACGATAGACAAAAAAAAAATTGGAATTTTAATTTTTTTTTTTTTACTTTAATTTCAATCTGCACGGTTGTGAAAAAATGTTGATATGTTTCCTTGTTTGTTTTTTTTTTTTTTTTTTTTTTCTTTTTCTCTCTCTTTCATATGATTCATCCCAGTTCATTTAACTCGTTATGTACCTACTATGATATATCTATAGGTAATGGTTTAGTTATTTATTTATTTACTAATAGTTGAAATACGTCAGAGTAACGCAATTCGCCACCTGCGGTCTGAAAAAATCGACCAACGATTAAATGCACCTCACTGTAGGTATAGAGAGAGACACGTCATCGCGGTTCAAACCTCTGAATCACTATGTAGTGACTGACTATAGAGTGATTCGATACAATATTGCGCAAATAGGACTGACTACCTGTAACGATGCCTATATATATATATATATTAGTATAATATAGTCACCTGTCACCTATGTAATAGAAAAATTGTGAAAACAGAAAAAAAAAAAAAGAATCGAAACCAATCGATTGAAACTCTATTTGAAAATTACAATTTAGAAAAGAGACCCAAAGAAGAAAAAGAAAAAATAGAGTTTTGAATTTTCATTTTTTTTTTACTAGGCTCATTTTTTTTTTTTTTTTTTTTTTTTTTTTATCTACTGAATCGATAACTTCAATGCATTTCGTTACCCAGAGTTCAAACTCCATGTATCGATTATATCGCATTATATTCCTGAAAAAAAAAAAAAAATCAGAGAAAAAAAATTGGGATTAGTTTCAAATTTTAATTTTTAATTTTTGATTCTTTTCATGTTTTTTTTTTTTTTTTTTCTTTACCCAATCGATATAATTTCAATGAATTCGAACCTAGAGTTTCCGACTCTTTGTATCGATTCGATCGCATTGTATTACTGAGAGAAAGAACGAAGGTGTGAAAAAAAAAAAAAAAAAAGAAAAGGTTGAAGAATTAGGATTTTCCTTTTCTTTCCTTTTTTTTTTTTTTTATTTCTTCACTCGAAATCCCTGATCTTCGCCATTTGTTCCCTCGGCTGGCTATTACTATACTATACCTATGTGTAAGTTAATACTTATCTACAAAACCTGATTAGATTTTCTCTGATAAAGAACAATGAAACGAAATATACGTCTTTGTATGTGTCTTTTTTCTTCTGCCCCCCCCCCCCCCCCCCCCCCCCCCCTTTGATTGTGTTAGTGTCGTTTGACGTTTGACAAAGGGATGGAGAAAATTATTCTACGAATTTCTATAATTTATGAAGAAAATTCTAACTTTTCGTTGACTTTTTCATAAGAAATTCTACAATTTTTCGTGCAAAAAAAAAAAAGAAGAAAAACTAGAGAAAAAAGAAAAAAAAAAAAACTACGAGAATCTACCATTTTTTTCATGGAAATTTATGAAAAAGTACAAATTTTCATGAAAAACTACTGAAATCTACCATTTTTCTATGAAAATCTATAAAAAAAAACTACAATTTGTTTGATGAAAAACTACGAAAGTTTACAATTTTTCGTGAAAAACTATGAAGAACTACGCGAATCTACAATTATTATTTAAACAAAAGAACTACAATTACAGAACTACAATCTACAATTTTTCGAGAAAAACTACGAGAAACTACAAAAATCTATAATTTAAAAAATGGAAAAACTACGAGAATCTACAATTTAAAAAAAATGGAAAAAACTACGAGAATCTACAATTTAAAAAAAATGGAAAAAACTACGAGAATCTACAATTTAAAAAATGGAAAAAACTACGAGAATCTACAATTTAAAAAATGGAAAAAACTACGAGAATCTACAATTTAAAAAATGGAAAAAACTACGAGAATCTACAATTAAAAAAAATGGAAAAACTACGACGATCTACACAATCTTTTTTCTAGAAAAACTACGGAAATGTACAATAATTTTTTTTTTTTTGTTAAAAACTATGAAATTTTCCAATTTCCATAAAAATTTGTAAAAAAATTGGTAGGATTAGAAATTTCTACCATATATACGTATACTAGGTATGTACCTACCTATTTTATGTATACATACTATAACCCTCGCTCTTTATTGCACCGGGAGGCTTTATATCGTAAAATATTACCTACCTGCCCTTCAGTATAATACCTATACATATGTATAGTGTACATGCATTGTAGTACTACCTAGTAGGTACATCGATATATGTGGGTACCTAGACCGTGTTGCCGCATGTATGTACATATTATCCAGGTATGTGTATAGAAGACCCGATATTAATGAAAAATGACATCAATATAACAGCGAAATTGTAATTCAACCGTAAATTATTGCCATATATATCTATACATATGTATGTATCCCCAACAACCACCAATAGGATTTCATTAGTAGGACTATGTGCATAACCACACATGATCAATTTTCACCGTTTCAATGCACAATTTTTCATTATCAATATGTATATACTACATATGTAATATTCATATATATATAACGACTTGGTTTCATATATTTACTGTCCTGTTCACATATTATTTGGTTTACAAAATTATCGATAATAATTTCAAGTCATTTTTTATGTATACCTAGTATTATAGTACGTATATGGGCAATTCCACCTCAAATCGGCCAATTTTGGGTGTTTTTTGACCTCGTATTTTTTGAATCGCCTTAAACTTTTTTTACGTAAAATCTACGTCAAAAAAGTAGACCCGTATTTTTTTGTTGGTCCAAAAAGTTTTTTTTACGCTAGTTATGAATTATCGAATTTTACTGTAAAAGTAGCGCGAGGGCGGCTTTGAGAATTAATATCTCGGGTCCCCTTCACCGTAGAGAGATGTTTAAAAACGCGTTTTAAAGGCGATGAAAGCCACTTTTCGATAAAATTTTTCAATTTTTTAAAAAATATAGTTTTGTTATTTTTATGAGCAATCAAAATGTTTATCGATTTTTTTCGCAATCTAAGGCCATTTTTAAAATTCTAAAAAAAATATGATCACATTCCTTATTCAATTCTGAAGATGACGATTTTTTAAAAAAGATGGAGCTATTTTTCTAAGTATTTTTTTTACAATTATTTGTCCGGCGTTGCGTGAGGTTGCCGCGCTGCGCGCCTTGCTACTACCACGTTATTCCATGTATGGAAAGCCGCGCTTCACGCCATTGGCCGAGCCCCGTACGACGCGGCAGTAGCGAGGCGCGCGGCGCGCCAACCTCACGCAACGCCGGACAAATAATTGTAAAAAAAATACTTAGAAAAATAGCTCCATCTTTTTTAAAAAATCGTCATCTTCAGAATTGAATAAGGAATGCGATCATATTTTTTTTAGAATTTTAAAAATGGCCTTAGATTGCGAAGAAAATCGATAAACATTTTGAATGCTCATAAAAATAACAAAACTATATTTTTTGATAAGTTGAAAAATTTTATCGAAAAGTGTCTTTCATCGCCTTTAAAACGCGTTTTTAAACATCTCTCTACGGTGAAAGGGACTCGAGATATTAATTCTCCAAGCCGCCCTCGCGCTACTTTCACAGTAAAATTCGATAATTCATAACTGGCGTAAAAAAAACTTTTTGGACCAACGAAAAAATACGGGTCTACTTTTTTGACGTAGATTTCACGTAAAGAAAGTTTAAGTCGATTCAAAAAATACGAGGTCATTTCTCGGCCGATTTGAGGTGGAATTGCCCATATACTATACGTACATACACAGAAAGAAAGGTTAACTTGATTCAAGACAATTTTGGGGGTCCAAAAATGAAGACCGAAATTTTCTCGGATCAAATCAAAAAATTTCTTGAACCAAGAAAATTGGGACAATTGGCACAAAAATTGGCACAAAATTGTCCCAAAAATTGGCACAAAATTGTTCCAAAAATTGGCACAAAAATTGTCCCAAAAATTGGCACAAAAATTGTCCCAAAAATTGGCACAAAAACTGTCCCAAAAATTGGCACAAAAATTGTCCCAAAAATTGGCACAAAAATTGTCCCAAAAATTGGCACAAAAATTGTCCCAAAAATTGGCACAAAAATTGTCCGAATTTTCTTGGTTCGAAAAAATTTTTGATTTGATCCGAGAAAATTTGGGTCTTCATTTTTGGACCCCCAAAATTATCTTGAATCAAGAATAATTTTCTTGGCTCAAAGTTAACCTTTTTTTTTCTGTGTACGAATGACGAGGTATACTTGAGTCATTGACTATAACGTACAGTGTGTGTATATATATATATATGTATATAGATTCATATGTATGTCTGGTGACTAGGTTGATAAGCAGAAAAAAAAAAAACGAAGAAAAATAAGTAAATATATATTATGTATATATAGGTATATATATACAGAGATACGACTGGCGACAAGCCGTCTGGTAGAATTTAGTCGGTACAGCATGCCTCTACCTTACGATATGTGTATATCTAGATATATAGATGTATAGTTAACGTATGTATATACATATGTGTACATATGAGTCATATGATGTGAACTAAACCACTTGAGATATCGATTCTGTCGCGAATTATTATTATTATTGATATATAAATTATTATTTTTTTTCCTTCTCTCTCTCTCTCTCTCTCTCTCTCTCGCTCTCTTGTATTCGTTGATTCGCTATATGAGCATTGGGTATTCATTTCTATAAAGAGATCAAAATTATTATTATTATTATTTTTTTTTCGAATATATTTATATCGTTTTTTTGAAAATTACAACTTTTAGCAGGAAAACAAAAAAACAAAAAGGAATGATCTTAAAATTTGCGTAACCGATGTAAAACAAAAAAAGAACAAAAATCAGAAATTTCTGAAACCCCCCTCCGATCGTGGGAAAACGATTTTTCCGATTTTCTATTTTCTATTTTAAGATACACAACGTCGGTACTCTTATCAGTCGGTAGCTAAAAAAAAAAGGTGATAATAATGCGGTAGCACAGTCTGCGGTAGTAGCTCTTATTGAGGAAGACTATATACGGTATGTGCGGTTTAATAAGAATTTATATTATTATCTCAGTGATAAGAAGACAACTCGTGATTTTGTATTCGATAACTTTATACACACTTATCTTGTTGTCGGTTGTTAACCAAGGCCGATTTCGTCATACAAGGTTAAATCGTAGAATGATGCAATTAATTGATAAATTAATACGTTATGGTTCTTCAAAGAATCTTGATTTTTCGTTTCAATTTCAGATTTTCACATTTTTTTTTTTTTTTTTTTCAAATTTTGTTCTCTTTCTAGAATTTTTATTCAATTTTCTATCAAGTGAATTGCAATTTTTGACAATTGAATTGAATTTCACAAATTTGAATTAATTTTAATTCAAATTCATTCATTTTTATTTTATCTTCATTTTTCGTTTCAATTCCAATTTTCACATTTTTGTTTTCTTCAAATTTTGTTCTCTTTCTAGAATTTTTATTCAATTTTCTATCAAGTGAATTGCAATTTTTGACAATTGAATTGAATTTCACAAATTTGAATTAATTTTAATTCAAATTCATTCATTTTTATTTTATCTTCATTTTTCGTTTCAATTCCAATTTTCACATTTTTGTTTTCTTCAAATTTTGTTCTCTTTCTAGAATTTTTATTCAATTTTCTATCAAGTGAATTGCAATTTTTGACACTTGAATTAAATTTCACAAATTTGAATTAATTTCAATTCAAATTCATTGATCAATTGAATTTGAATTAATTTTAATTCAAATTCATTCATTTTTATTTTATCTTCATTTTTCGTTTCAATTCCAATTTTCACATTTTTTTTTCTTCAAATTTTGTTCTCTTTCTAGAATTTTTATTCAATTTACTGTCAAGTGAATTGCAACTTTTGACACTTGAATTAAATTTCACAAATTTGAATTAATTTTAATTCAAATTCATTCATTTTTATTTTATCTTCATTTTTCGTTTCAATTCCAATTTTCACATTTTTTTTTCTTCAAATTTTGTTCTCTTTCTAGAATTTTTATTCAATTTTCTATCAAGTGAATTGCAATTTTTGACAATTGAATTGAATTTCACAAATTTGAATTAATTTTAATTCAAATTCATTCATTTTTATTTTATCTTCATTTTTCGTTTCAATTCCAATTTTCACATTTTTGTTTTCTTCAAATTTTGTTCTCTTTCTAGAATTTTTATTCAATTTTCTATCAAGTGAATTGCAATTTTTGACACTTGAATTAAATTTCACAAATTTGAATTAATTTCAATTCAAATTCATTGATCAATTGAATTTGAATTAATTTTAATTCAAATTCATTCATTTTTATTTTATCTTCATTTTTCGTTTCAATTCCAATTTTCACATTTTTTTTTCTTCAAATTTTGTTCTCTTTCTAGAATTTTTATTCAATTTACTGTCAAGTGAATTGCAACTTTTGACACTTGAATTAAATTTCACAAATTTGAATTAATTTTAATTCAAATTCATTCATTTTTATTTTATCTTCATTTTTCGTTTCAATTCCAATTTTCACATTTTTTTTTCTTCAAATTTTGTTCTCTTTCTAGAATTTTTATTCAATTTTCTATCAAGTGAATTGCAATTTTTGACAATTGAATTGAATTTCACAAATTTGAATTAATTTTAATTCAAATTCATTCATTTTTATTTTATCTTCATTTTTCGTTTCAATTCCAATTTTCACATTTTTGTTTTCTTCAAATTTTGTTCTCTTTCTAGAATTTTTATTCAATTTTCTATCAAGTGAATTGCAATTTTTGACACTTGAATTAAATTTCACAAATTTGAATTAATTTCAATTCAAATTCATTGATCAATTGAATTTGAATTAATTTTAATTCAAATTCATTCATTTTTATTTTATCTTCATTTTTCGTTTCAATTCCAATTTTCACATTTTTTTTTCTTCAAATTTTGTTCTCTTTCTAGAATTTTTATTCAATTTACTGTCAAGTGAATTGCAACTTTTGACACTTGAATTAAATTTCACAAATTTGAATTAATTTTAATTCAAATTCATTCATTTTTATTTTATCTTCATTTTTCGTTTCAATTCCAATTTTCACATTTTTTTTTCTTCAAATTTTGTTCTCTTTCTAGAATTTTTATTCAATTTTCTATCAAGTGAATTGCAATTTTTGACAATTGAATTGAATTTCACAAATTTGAATTAATTTTAATTCAAATTCATTCATTTTTATTTTATCTTCATTTTTCGTTTCAATTCCAATTTTCACATTTTTGTTTTCTTCAAATTTTGTTCTCTTTCTAGAATTTTTATTCAATTTTCTATCAAGTGAATTGCAATTTTTGACAATTGAATTGAATTTCACAAATTTGAATTAATTTTAATTCAAATTCATTCATTTTTATTTTATCTTCATTTTTCGTTTCAATTCCAATTTTCACATTTTTGTTTTCTTCAAATTTTGTTCTCTTTCTAGAATTTTTATTCAATTTTCTATCAAGTGAATTGCAATTTTTGACACTTGAATTAAATTTCACAAATTTGAATTAATTTCAATTCAAATTCATTGATCAATTGAATTTGAATTAATTTTAATTCAAATTCATTCATTTTTATTTTATCTTCATTTTTCGTTTCAATTCCAATTTTCACATTTTTTTTTCTTCAAATTTTGTTCTCTTTCTAGAATTTTTATTCAATTTACTGTCAAGTGAATCGCAACTTTTGACACTTGAATTAAATTTCACAAATTTGAATTCATTTTAATTTAATTTCATTGATTAATTGAATTTGAATGAATTTTGATTCAAATTCATTCATTTTTTATTTTGAATTTCTTTAATCAAATATATTTGTATTTGTATTTGTATTTTTTTTTTTTTTTTCCTTTTGTCTGTTTTCTGTATCAGAATTTTCCGTTCGGTTTAGAGATCGTTTGTTTCACTCTACCAAGTATTTAGATCCACCTAACCACGCCCAAAAATTTGCATCAGTATGATATTAGCATACCGCAAGTCACTTGCGGCAAATCTACCACTTGCTCAGTCCCGAAATGAGTAACGACTAAAGGGTTGAATTATGACTGAAATTATTCTACCTATCTATAGCTCTACGGTGTGAATTAATGCAGTGTCAAACACTGCTCTCTGGTTCACTTCAAGTGATATTAATTACCACCAAACTATAAAAAAAATAAAACACCCCAATCTTTTTTCAACTCTGTCTCTCTCTCTCTCTCTCTCTCTCTCTTTCTCCCTCTAACTCTTCAATTATTCCTTTTCTTCTAATTTGAATCGATTTTCACTGAAACGGAACAAAATTTGAATCAAATTTGATGTGAAAATGAATTGAAAAATTCAATTCCATTCAATTCAATTCTTCGACTCAAATTAATTCTTAGGTTGATTTGAATTGAAATCAGTATGAAAATGGATACAAAAAATTCAATTTCGAATTGAATTGAGTTTTACTCAAACGAAACAAATTCGAATTGAATTTCATTCGAAGTAAACAAAATTGAAATGAATAGGAAAAATCAATTCAATTTAATTCTTCGAGATAAATTGACTCTTAGGTTGATTTGAATTGAAATGGATATGAAAATGGATAGAAAAATTCAATTCAATTAGAGTGTTCGAGTTGAATTGAATTTTACTCAAACTAAACAAATTTGAATTAAATTTCATTCGAAGTAAACAAAATTCAAATGAATAGGAAAAATCAATTCAATTCAATTCTTCGAGATTAATTGATTCTTAGAATTCGATATGAAAATGGATATAGAAAAGTTCAATTCAATTTGATTATTCGAGTTAAATTGAGTCTTACGTTGATTGAAATTGAATTTTGTCAATTTTTGTTGATGACAAAAAGGCGAGATTCTTGTTCTTTCTGCACGTATAGATATTGCTATTGGATGATGATTACTGAGTTGGTTTGCTCGTGGTTATACCCACGCGGTAGACTTATTACAGCCATATACGCGTAATTATCAGGTATTCGAATGTCAGAACGCCCCATACGCCTACGTGTTCGTAGGGTAACCGTAATGCTCCTGTATTACTGGGTGTACCCAGCTCATGGGAGTCGAATTTCAACCCCATAGGCTAGCCGCAGTAACCCCACGTATTGTCGGCTTAATAATACACCGCGGTGGAAAGTGCCGAGGGGATATAGAGAACGAGAGAGAAAGAGAGAGAGAGGGATAAAAAAAATAGATCTAGACAGAGAGAGAGAGTGAAGAGAAGTGGTTGAGGTTTTACTGACACCATATAATCACATCTCAGTCAATGTGAGAAAATGATTCACGCCGATGCATGGATGGAGAAAAGAAAGAGACTATTATATACTTTTAGTCTAATTTCAACGAAAATACTATTCGATTTTATGCAATCGACTGGAGAGAAATCTATGCGATTTTTACGTTGAGAAAAAGAAGATAAAGAAAAAATGAACCTCATCCGTAAAGGCTAAGTGAATATCGAATGGGTGAATAGGTAATATGCGATGAAGAAGAAGGAGAAGAGGAAAGGGGGCTTATTGTGTGATCTGCTGTGGAAAGATCGTGATCCTGATCTGTCCCCTAGTCGAGGTCTGACCATTCAGTCAAAATCAACATATAAATTGCTCGGTTTGTGAATCCTCGAAAAAAGGGTGGGGGGAGGGTTGACACTGATCTCTATCCACACCAGAAAATCGGAATTTTATTCAACTAATATATTGTCACATGATTTCCCTACGTCACCTCACAAAATAATTACAGCGAGTCTCGATTCACGGAATTCTCATTGAATTATATTAAATTATATTAAATTATATTAAATTAAATTGAATTAAATTCGATTCAATGCGATTCTTTCAACTTGTTGAAAATTCCTTGATTTTAATTCGTCTCAGATTGTTCTTTCGAGTTTATTATTGAGTCAATTATATTTCAATTAGAATCGAATCGAATCGAAAAAAATAAATAAATAAATAAAAATGAAAAATTGACAAACACAAAAAGGTTTTGCCTTTTTAGAAACTAATCGATGAATAATTTTATGCTGAAGCGTATAGAATTGAGGAGGAGTGAGAGAATAAAAGGGCTTAGTGGCCGTCAGTCATCGCCTGGTGAAAACTAATCTACTAGCCATTTGAAAATCGGCTATAAATATCGCGTTTGGTATATCGGCGAATACCCGATGGGACGTCAGTCATCCGCGTTGATTGCAGCATTCAAGTCACGTGCCAGGGATCAGCTTTGAGCTGGCGTTCTGGTCGCGTGCCTGTATTTTTCTACCGTTACGTTCTTCTTCGACCAGGGATTTTTTTTTCATTCTTATATACATCGATGTACACACGTATATGTATATATATATATATATTATGGTGGGTTCGACCGATCAGGAGTAAATAAAAAAAAGAACTGTGGTGTGGCTATAGAGGAGAACGAGAAGGAACAGGGGGGCGAATCAGGACCCAAATCAAACGAACGATCATACGGGATGTTGGTTATTAAAATGCAAAGATATCCGCAGGGGTTTAACAGATCCTAGATCGAATGTGTATATATTCACTAGATTTTTCACTCAAGATAAAAAATAAAAGTCGAAAACGTCCTGTCGAGATTTTCCATTTTGCCAACGAGCAAATTTAATGCGATTGCCTGTTCTCAATCATTAGTCAGATATTTGACTCGATTCAATTCAGTCTGAGTAAAATTTTTGATTTATCGAACAACTCGCGAATTGAAAAATTGACTGAATCGAATGGTAAAAATGCAATTTTAATGAAAGAGAATCACATTTTTCACGATACTTTACAACGCTTTTTGCAAATCTTTTACAATATTTGAAAAATCAATTCAACTGATAAGGCAAACTTGATTTAATTAGCCAATTAGAAGAAGCAAACTATTTTCTACAATGGATAGTTTTAATATCGAATTCTGTAAGCTTTCCAGACAGCATGAAATATTGCCCAATATTGTAGCAACATTGTAGCAACATTGCAACATTGTAGCAACATCACAACATTGTAGCAACATTGCAACATTGTAGCAACATTGCAACATTGTAGCAACATTGCAACATTGTAGCAACATTGCAGCAACATTGCAACATTGTAGCAACATTGCAGCAATATTTCAATATTGTAGCAATATTGCAATGTTGCTACAATGTTGCTACAATGTTGCTACAAAATTGGGCAATATTCCGTGCTGTCTGGGTTAGGGTTTAATAAATGGCTGTTAAACGTCCTGACAAAACGATAGAATAGAATCTCTCCCCCCAAAAAAGAATAAGAAAAAAAAAAAAAAAAAATTAGAACCGGGTCCCAAAAAGGTGTAATGAGTTTTTTAGTTTTTCGTATATCTCCTTTGTCGTCGTTTTATGCGGCAGGGTACAGCTACCTATATAACCGCGTCTTCTTCGCACCCGGTTCAATTCAAAAGGATTTGTCTGTGCACTTGGGGTGTGGTAAGCCGACATGAAACCGGCATAGGATCCTAATAACATGGAATTATGACGGTAATACGATATGCAGGAGATCCTCTTTGATGCTCGCATAGCTCGGGGAAAATAATGCCACCCCTAATGGAATAAGATTATTCATATTCACTGAGCCTCAGTCTCAGTCTCAGTCTTTCAGCCCTGGAGGACAATTTTTATCCTTTTTTTTTTTTTTTTTTATGATGCCACCGAAAAGGACATTTCTTTTTTTATTTTAACAATAATACAGAAATAACGACGCGGTCGAAAGTCCTTGAAGGGACCAGTACAGCGACTTTTCGAGAAATTATCATAGTCCGAAATCAATTTATTTCATAACCAAAGTTCATTTCACATCAAAATATTTTCCTTTTTCAAAATCATGTGTCGTAAGGATTTTAGAGCACCGTTGGACCGATTCAGGTCATCTTGGTTTCATTTTCTTCAGAAAACAAATCCTCATCATGTGAATGTAGGAATTTTAAAATAAAAAATTATGTCACAAGTTATGATCAATTTACCAAATTTGCAAAAATTATTATCACTCATTTCTTAAATAACTTGGCCGAAACGAAAATTTTTCAAAATTCCTACATTCACATGATGAGGATTTGTTTTCTGAAGAAAATGAATCCAAGATGACCTGAATCGGTCCAACGGTGCTCTGAAATCCTTACGACACATGATTTTGAAAAAGAAGAAATATTTTGATGTGAAATGAACTTTGGTTATGAAATAAATTGATTTCGGACTATGATAATTTCTCGAAAAGTCGCTGTACTGGTTCCCTCAATAAAAATAATATAAAGTAAACTTTGTACCCTCTTATTCTCTATACTATCCGTTGCGAATTATTGGTACAAAGTGATTCGCGGTGGTGTATTGGAAGGCCAATTGTCTCATGCTGTCAGTAGCACACCCCTTGGCCCTGTCCAGGCCACACGCCCTTCGGCGACCCACCTCGCTTCACTCCCTTTATCCCTGTATTCGTATGGTACCCGATTATCCCCTCATGGACGAAGAGAATTACACGCCAGAACGGATGAAATAATTACACAGTAGCTTTTACCTTACGATATATATATATATATTACCTATCGTCGACCGATCACACCGAATTTTTTTTTTTTTTTTTTTTTTTTTTTTTTCTTGCAACGGGGGGAAAGGTATTTGAAGAGTGTTATTTACAGGGAAGTCAGGACCTGGCTATTAGGCGCTATATGGTCAACCTGTGAAATTCAACATATGGACGAATTAACTCCTGACATAGAGTTAAAATAGATTATTGTAACACTGGAGAATTCTTATTTCGGGTATTTGAGACTTTATTCATTGGTTGCATCTAGTATTGCAATTTTTTATTTATTTTTTTTATTTATGAAGGTGCAAATCACTTTGGCAAGTCGAATTTCATTCGCTCGAATCGATTCATATACGTTCAATCAAATTGACACCGAAATTTTGTCAAGTTTAAGGGGAGGCACCGGTGAGTTTTCAGCCTAGTGATATTCAAATGGTCGAATGCAGAATGACATTTTTTTAAACCTAATTTTTGCTGAGGAATCCGATGGCGCACTCAGAAAAAATAAAAAAACTTATTTTCCACCATTTTGAAATTTTTTTTTTGGTTATTGGTTTTTAATTCTGGTTCTATAGCACGCTCAGCTGAATCCATGCGATAAGTTGTTCGAAATCATTTCAGGAGCCTGCAGAAAAAATTTCAGCTAAAAATACGAAAAACTGTGGAAGAAGTTCAATTTTCAGTGCGTTGCGGTAGCCCGCGCAATCCACCCGCCCGGCGCGGAGTTGTTCATACAGGGCGCGCAACGCGGCGACTATCTCGATAATTATGATTATCTTCTTAATTTTATGGCCCTGGATGGCAATTTTACTTTCGCAAATGATATTCTCAAGCTTACTTTTATAAAAAATGTTTTATAAAGAAAGTTTAATGGGCGACCGCAACGCACTAAAAATTGAACTTGTTCCACAGTTTTTCGTATTTTCAGCTGAAATTTGTTCTGCAGGCTCCTGAAATGATTTCGAACAACTTATCGTATGGATTCGACTGGGCGTGCTATAGAATCAGAATTAAAAATCGATAACCAAAAAAAAAATGTCAAAATGGTGGAAAATGATTTTTTTAATTTTTGCTGAGTGCGCCATCGGATTCCTCAGCATAAATTAGGTCTAAAAAAATGTCATTCTGCATTCGACCATTTGAATATCACTAGGCTGAAAACTCACCGGTGCCTCCCCTTAATTGTAATTTGTTACTATATTGTCAATTGAAGCAGGGTCTGAGATGCTGAGTCAAAACTCAATTCAGTTGGATCGAATTTCGTTAAATTCAATTAAACTCTCTTCAACTGAATTGAAATTCTTGTAAGAATTCTGAAATTTTGTCAAATTTAATTTCAGTTTGTTAATGTGACTCGAATTTTATTATTCTGAATTGAAACAGGGTCTGAAATGCTGAGTCAAAACTCTTCCTCGTTACTTGAAAATACATTTTTATTTACCTTTGAGGAGAATGTACAATTCAGTCGAATCGAATTTCGTTAGATTCGATCAAACTCTCTTCAACTGAATTGAAATTCTTGAAAAAATTCTGAAATTTTGTCAAATTTAATTTCAGTTTGTTAATGTGCATCGAATTTTATTATCCTGAATTGAAACAGGGTCTGAAATACTGAGTCAAAACTCTTCTTCGTTACTTAAAAATACATTCTTCTTTACCTTTGATGAGAATTTCAATTCAGTCGAATCGAATTTCGTTAAATTCGATCAAACTCTCTTCAACTGAATTGAAATTCTTGTAAGAATTCTGAAATTTGGTCAAATTTAATTTCAGTTTGTTAATGTGCATCGAATTTTATTATCCTGAATTGAAACAGGGTCTGGAACGCTGAGTCAAAACTCTTACTCGTTACTTGAAAATACATTTTTATTTACCTTTGAGGAGAATTTACAATTCAGTCGAATCGAATTTCATTAAATTCGATCAAACTCTCTTCAACTGAATTGAAATTCTTGTAAGAATTCTGAAATTTTGTCAAATTTAATTTCAGTTTGTTAATGTGCATCGAATTTTATTATCCTGAAATAAAACAGGGTCTGAAACGCTGAGTGACATTAAAACTCTTCTTAGTTACTTGAAAATAAAATTTTCTCCCTTTTGAGTCGAATTTCAATTCAGTCAGATTGAATTTTGTTCAAGTCTTCAACTGAATTGAAATTGAATGGCTCAAATTTATTTGGTCAAAAATCAACGTCTCTATTCTTTATAATTTAAATTCAGGATGTCTTCAATTCAGAGGAAACAGTCTGGAAACTCTTGAGTCAAAATTGGAGTCTCTTTCTTCTCGATTTGCAGGAAACGTGAATACAGAGCTGTGATCTTTTTCCTGATCATTAGCCTGCAGTAAACGTCCATCTCTGACATACGAGTGATAATTATTTTCCCTCAAATCTTCACCGCTTTGAAAAACGACGTTGACATTTTGCGATTCTTCTTCATCCTGAAATAACGAAAAAAAAAAATCAAAATCAATTACTGAACTGATTTTTGAGTTAAGGAAAACTTCCCACTCACCGAAGGAAAGAACAGTGGCTCTGCAATTCTTGAGTCATCGTACTTCAAAGAATGTGGAAAAAATCCTTTCGAACTGCCAAATTTCAGTGACTTCGTTTCTCTATTGAGCAACGATTTTTCTTTACGATTATCTCGACTCGTTTCTTCGTCGGGAAAAACGACCCTAGAAGAATCGTCGCTGGATAATCGAAACACAATTTTCCTCCCATCTTGACGTGCCGAAGATTCTGGTGTGTCGAACTTCAGCTCTCCTGTACCAGTGCGGTCAGATTCTGGACCCGAAAGTCCTGGGGGTGGAGCTGGTGCTTTGACGGAAAACCCGGCTCTGTTAGAGCCTTGGGGAACTGAAATTTTCAAATTGTCAAATTGAGTCAACGAAATTTCGAGCTGACTCCATTTTTTCCGGTTTTTTTTTGTTTTTTATATTCTACCTGGATTTCTTCGAGCGTTTTTGAAAAACCGAAAGAATCCTCCGTTGTGATTATTCAAATAGTGAACCAGGTCTCGAGGGTTTGTTGGACATTCGACGTACTCGTCATAGCAAATCGAAGAATCTCCCTTACTCGAGTAACCCAATAATGCTGCCTTTCCAAAAGCCAAGAGTGGCGATGCTTCTTCGAAATTGTAGGACGTCAGTAGTCTGATAAAATATTCACAGTTTATTTTCTTCGATAGTAACCAATTTGAATTGAAATTTTGAATCGAAATTTCAAGGATTTTGAGTCTGAATTGAACTCAATTCAATTTTGGAAAATTTCATTCAGATGAGAATCCCCCGACAATTTTTTGACAATTTGAGTCTGAATTGCACCAAATCCAATTAAAAAGACCTGGAATGATGTCACCCTATTCTGGGAAGATGATGCGCTGTTCTATTTAAACGAGAGAAACTTTAATTCAAATTTTCGAACTTCAATTTGAATTGAAACTATCAATTCAGACAAAAGACAAAATTCTAATATACGAGAATCGATTAAAATGTTAATCTCGTTTTAATTTTTGGGTCAAGATTTTATTGAAATTAAACTTTCATCGCGAAACAATTAAATTTAATGAATTTCATCTCCAAGTTCAATGTCCTCAATATTGCGATGAAATAAAGCACTTCATTAAAAACCTAGTCGTTCGATTCTCTCGGATTTATACTTTCACCTGTTGGCAGCAAGACCCACGTCCTTGAGTGGCAGATAGCTGAGCCTAAGGCGCGCACAGTACATATATATCTACTGAAACTACGAACAAATCATTGAATCATAGATCTACCCACCCAAGTAAAGTGTTTTTGCCAAAATCCCCGAAAGTCGATGCCTTGTATTCTCCGTCCCCAGGCTTAGATCCTGTTGCAATTTCGCATAGCAGTCTTGGCACGCATTTCAAGTCATCGTATTGGCTTATAGAATCCAAAGCCTCAACCAGTCCAGAGCCAAAACTTTCTGAAGGATCGTAGGGCCCCTGATTTCCATAAAATCCATCTAAATTCTGCACAAGTCATACACAATTGATTTTTACTGCACTAAGTAAAAAATTTCTGGTTTAATGACTCGCAAATTTTCAATTCATCTTACCGGTCCACCAGGTCTGTAAAAAGGAGCATCAGGTCTCTCCCTGTAGGGAAATTCGGCGAGGCCAAAACCCTGTCGACCATTTGACTGATGATACGATTTTTCAAGAGTTTTGAGTCGATTTGGAATTGTTTGAGTTATCGGAGGCTTCGAATTGGCCGCAAGATCATCGGTGCAACTTTAAATGAGAATAAATTTTCGTAATCGAAATTTAGTTCATATTACTGCAACAGGAATCGATGTCAAAAAAGAAACTTACCGCAGGAGGTCGGAGACACTGTAGTCCTTCAGCTCTAGAGTAAAATCGCAGGTCAATAATCCAGGTGGTTTTTGTTCTTCGGGTGATTTAATCGGCTGTTGGATCGCCAGTGATTCGGCATTTTTAGTTTTGAGGATAATCATTAGCGCGAAGAAAGACCAAGACGAGATAAAAAGATGCGGTGAAAAATGAACCGCATTTGATGAACACGCGAAGGACTTCATTATTCTACTTCTTTTCGTTTTTATTTATGAATTAATAGAATTTGATTCAAATTGAAGAGAAAAAAAAAATTAACAAGCGATTCGAGTAAGCGAGAGTCAATTTGAATTTTGAGAAATCTTAAGTCAAATGAATTGAATTTTGAGAAATCTCAAGTCAAATGAATTGAATTTTGAAAAATCTCAAGTCAAATGAATTGAATTTTGAGAAATCTCAAGTCAAATGAATTGAATTTTGAGAAATCTCAAGTCAAATGAATTGAATTTTGAGAAATCTCAAGTCAAATGAATTGAATTGAATTCAAATCGATAAAATCAATTCGACTTGGGAGAATGAATTCAATTTTAAATTTGGAGAATCAATTCCGATGTAGTCAGATTCAATTCAAATTAAGAAAAGTGTTTTAATTAGTTCGAATTATTGTTTCACGTATAAAAACACATTGTGCACATGATTTGAATTGTTTTCTTGAAAGTGTTTTGTATTTTTTAGAAATTTTTCACACTTTCGTTTACACTTAGACTCGGTGTTTCTTTCAAACGATGTAATCCATCCGCAGGATTATGCGAAACTGTCGTTAAATACTTGTCGAAGAAGGTAGGTTGTTTGCAAAAGTTTTTGCGCGGGTTTTGTGCGTAGGTTTACATATACTTAATATACGTCTGGTACGTCATAGTGAGCAACTCTCTCTCCTGAGAGGACCTACATTTGGCAAATAAAAACGTAATTACACTTTGCGCAGAATTGACTAGATGTTATAGTCGACCGGTAAAATAGTTGAAATGCAAAATAACGGTATTCATAGACTGAGACATGTGCAAACGTCATATGTGTACTCGGATTGCGAAATCAATGAATTCCTGAGTTCACTCTCACGTAAGTAATACTCAAATATATTACAAGAGTTTCGCAATAAAAATTAATCACGTAATTCAATTGAAATTGAACAAATTTTTCATTCAACATTTCAACATTTCAAATTTGCATTAACAACAATTCAATTCGAATCGCTACAAATCAATGTTCAAGATCGAAAAACAGAGCGTTTACAATTCGAATTTAAGGATTTCGATTCAAACTGACAAAATATATCACCCAAATTGTAAAAATTTCAATTCTCATTATTAACATTCAATTCGACTCACATCGTAAATCAATGTTTAAAAATAAGAAAAAACAGGATAATTACAATTCGAATGAATGAAATTCAATTCAAATCTGATCAAATTGATATTTCAATTCAAGAAGTACTATTCAAATCGACGAAACATGAATTCATCATCGGAATTTCAATTTGACTCAAATAAAACAAGAAGAAAAGCGTTTGTTATCCTATACACCGTTTATTTCTGGACAACAACAACAAAAATTCGATGCATCAATAACAGGGTAAAAAAACAAAAAATAACATAATCGATAATCATAAAATAGACATAATTATAGCACATGTATGTACAAAGAACAATTAAATTATTTTGATGAAACATTTCTGATTTGGCGTTAGATGATTGGATCCATTGGTTCCGTTTGAACCCGGTCATATCATTCCTTTAGCGTGTTATCATCGCATGCTCGTCCCCGTTTGGCAAGTTGATGACAAAGTCGTGGACTTGCAACAATCTCTCCCAAAAATACACTGAGAAGATAATTCTCCTTCATTCGATCCGGTGAAACTTTGTAACGACTAGAAGAAGAAAAAAAAAAAATCACAAAAAAATAAAAGGGAATAGAAGAAAAAAATAGTGACAAGCGATTAGGAGACGACACCATCCGAAATTCTGAACGTGTCACAACATTCAAAAGATAAAAATCTACGTCGCCAATGCCTTTACTACTCTAGTCTAGACTTTGGACTGAAACACTTATCAGACCACCCCCGTCCTCCCATTTGTCGCCGTAAAAATATCCACCGTGTTCACCACTTCTTTACTTGTTTGTTTTTTTTTTTGTTTTTTGTTTTTTGTTTTTGTCCTTTCTCTTTCTAAGAAGAATTGTTTAAAACTCTGATATCTTATCACTGGACAAGCCTTCAGCTCGTTTCCTCACCACAAAATGGAACTCACGCGATTACTAAGTCGAAAATATGACAGTGCATAGTAAAGGGTACTCAGACAGTAGCAAAAGGTCTATCAAACTATCAGGCTGACAGAACGCTTTTAAAAATCAACCATTTTAAGTGACATTTAAGATACCATCGTCGTGGGGAATTGAAGAAAGTCTGCCAGTTTCACTTCTGGTTTTAAATATTATACTGGACGAAAGCCATATGAGCATTCCTCGTGACGCTGCGATTGGTCGCATAATGAAGTAAAAAAAGAAATTTCATCATTTCCTGATCGAAACTCACCTGAATATGTAATCCCAGTCCATCACACGGTCTCTGTTCCGTTTCTGAAGCGATTTACCAGCGTACTTTGAACACACTCTCTCATAGACACAAACTCCTGATCCTAATTCATTAACGAGTCTTTTTTCCACCTGGTCAACGTCAAGGAGTTCTTCGTCGTTTACATGCCCAACAGATCTTCTCGCCCGACTCACGTAGGTGTCTAATTCCATAAATTTAACCAGGTGTTGATTAATTTCTACTCAAAAGAAAAAAAAAAAAAAACCTCCAGGCTCAAAAAATGTGCATATCCTCACCTGGACTCAAAGAGTAGGCAAGTTTCTTGACGAAATTCGTCAATCTGACGGCGGCTATTATCACTGGAAATCCAACCAACTGGACAGGAATTTCGAATGCAGGTTCCTGGGGACTCGGTGCAGCGATTATCCCGTTTATCAAAAACAGGGTTACTCCCAGGGCGAAGAATATCCTCGGTAAGTTCATCCTGGTTATGGAATAAATCCTCGATTATAGACTAATGGGGTGATGATGGGGGGTCACGATTACTCACTCTGAGGGCACTCGATTCGAATTTTTGATCCCTGATTACGGCTCCACACGTGGCTGTCTTCCTTGGCTTAAAACCGATCCTTGAATGTCGCCGTTTGGTACGTACACCCGGTCGAGCGGTGGTCAGAAACCAAGAGAAAGTGATAGTCGATTCCCACCAGGTTGTTAATACCGTGTTGCAACACCGGCTCGAAATCGAGTCTGACGATTATTATGTATGGGTAATGGGATGGCAGTGGTGTGAACGTACTGCTAAACGGATTTTTCAAATATACTCTCTGCGTCGTCGCACGTACGCCTGTTTCTACAGGGCGATTCAGTTTGCGCGCACCATTTGGTAATGGTAGATTCGTTGGAAAATTCTAAGACTAATTTTCCTTTATCAAAAAGTCTTGGGTCTAATGGTTTTCGGGCTATAGAAGATCTTAGTCCACCAATGACAGAGCCCACAGCTGCTCAAGTTAGGGCCGGGTCTAAAGTATAAGACTAGCAGTGCCCGTGGCAACTCGATTTCCAGTGAAATAAAAATAAATGATTCAATCTAGTGATAAATTTAAGTTACAGTATTTTCGCCAGAGGTCACCAGGAGTTGTCTTCATTCAACATACGCTTTCGTTATTTGTGACCAGGATCACCGCTACGTCGGCTTCGTCCTCCGGATCGACCGCACCGTCGTTTTCGTCCTCCAGGTTTACCGATACGTAGTTTTCGTCCTCCAGGTCGACCGCGCCGTAGTTTCCTCCCTCTAAGTCTACCGTACCGTAGTTTTTGTCCTCCAGGTTCACCGCTACGTAGTCTTTGTCCTCCAGGTCGACCGCACCGTAATTTTCGTCCTCCTGGTCAACCGCACCGTAGTTTCATCCCTCTAAGTCTACCGCACCGTAGTTTTCGTTCTCCAGGTTTACCGATACGTAGTCTCCGTCCTCTAAGTCTACCGCACCGTAATTTTCGTCCTCCTGGTCAACCGCGCCGTAGTTTCCTCCCTCTAAGTCTACCGCACCGTAGTTTTCGTCCTCCAGGTTTACCGATACGTAGTTTTCGTCCTTCTGGTCAACCGCACCGTAGTTTCGTCCCTCTGAGTCTACCGCTACGTCGGCTTCGTCCTCCAGGTCGACCGCGCCGTAGTTTCCTCCCTCTAAGTCTACGGCACCGTAGTTTTCGTTCTCCAGGTTCACCGCTACGTAGTTTTTGTCCTTCAGGTCGACCGCACCGTAGTTTTTGTCCTCCAGGTCAACCGCACCGTAGTTTTCGTCCTCCAGGTCAACTACACCGTAGTTCTCGTTCTCCAGGTCAATCGCACCGTAGTTCTCGTCCTCCAAGTCTACCGCTGCGTAGTGTACGTCTTCTAAGCCCACCGCACCATAGTGTCCGTCCGATAGCTCGACCGCACCGTAGTTTATAATAATTCTTTGTATAAAAACTAGAAGTGATTGATCCTTGGACAGAAACAAGAATCAATTGATTGATCAATTAATTTTTTAGCGAATTTCTGAGATACGAGTTAACCCCCAAAAATAGAGTTACGAGGAACAAAACTACAGTGCGGTCGATCTGGAGGACAAAAACTACGCAGCGGTTGACCAGGAGGACGAAAATTACGGTGCGGTGTTCCTGTATGACGAAAACTACCGTTTGGTAGACTTAGAGGGAGGGAACTATGGTGCGGTCGACCCAGAGGAACAAAACTACAGTGCGGTAGACCCGGAGGACAAAAAATACGGTGCGGTAGACTTAGAGCGACGAAACTACGGTGCCAGGAGCAAGGAGGAGAACCAGGAGGACGAAATTACGGTGCGGTCGACCTGGAGGACAAAGACTACGTGTCGGTGAACCTGAAGGACAAAAACTACGGTGCGGTAGACTTGGAGGGAGGAAACTACGCCGCGGTCGACCTGGAGGACAAAAACTACATATCGGTAAACTTGGAGCGCGGAAACTACGGTGCCGTAGTCTTAGAGGGACGAAACTACGGCGCGGTTGACCAGGAGGACAAAAATTACGGTGCGGTTGACCAGGAGGACGAAAATTACGGTGCGATCGACCTAGAGGACAAAGACTACGTAGCGGTGAACCTGGAGGACAAAAACTACGGTGCGGTCGACCTGGAGGACGAAAACTACCCAGCTAACAATCACAGAGGTTATGTAACAAGGATGTAACGGCCATGCCAAAATGTCCGGACATCCAGAGTCCGGCTACATAGCCGGTACTTTGATGTCTCAGGTACATACCTGCGATGTCAAAGTACCAGATATGTAGCCGGACTCTGGATGTCCGGACATTTTGGCATGGCCGTTACATCCTTGTTACATAACCTCTGTGATTGTTGGCTGGGTACGTATCGGTAAACCTGGAGGACGAAAACGACGGTGTGGTCGACCCCGAGGACGAAGCCGACGTAACGGTGGTCCTGGTCACAAATAACGAAAGCGTATGTTGAATGAAGACAACTCCTGGTGACCTCTGGCGAAAATACTGTAACTTAAATTTATCACTAGATTGAATCATTTATTTTTATTTCACTGGAAATCGAGTTGCCACGGGCACTGCTAGTCTTATACTTTAGACCCGGCCCTAACTTGAGCAGCTGTGGGCTCTGTCATTGGTGGACTAAGATCTTCTATAGCCCGAAAACCATTAGACCCAAGACTTTTTGGTAAAGGAAAATTAGTCTTAGAATTTTCCAACGAATCTACCATTACCAAATGGTGCGCGCAAACTGAATCGCCCTGTATATCATTTTATAACTGTTGACAGACTTGTGTCATCAGACATTACGGAAAGACATGCCAATATGAATTTCAAACGATACAGCCTATATTTTCCATCGAGTAGCTGGTACATTAGTCCAGGTTTTTATACTTCGGGTCAAACAGGCCGTGGAGATTATGAAATTGAGATAATTATCAGCTTCATGCACTTCTTTTTAACCTAGATTTAGTCTAATGCAGATTCCTACCGTGGCGCTGCAGTCGGTAAACTTTATTCGCAAATTCTGCCGTTTCTAAAATTCGAAAATTTGTTACGTGGACAGTTTCACGTCGTGCAGGTCAAGGAGAAACTCTCGGTGATTGATTCATAGACAATTTTAGCCTCTAGGGACGTAGAGAACAGGTCAAAGTCGTGAGGTGGGCCGTCGGCCATGTCCTAAAGCTTGAAATCGGTTTATTCAAAGAACGGAAAAAGGACGTGGCGGGGTTCGAAGAAATTCTTATTCAGAAATCATACAGTATTTCAATAACACGTTAAAATTTATTTACACAAATTATTATATCATACAATCATCGGAGTATATTATCAATTTATTTATACACACTAGGACAGAAATTGGATTTATCATAGTAATTTTATTATAAAAATAAATGCTGAAACCTAGTTGAAAAAAGAAAATCGTTTCATAAAATCCTAAAATCTAAAGTAACTGAAGAGGGCTCTGCAGTACCACGATAAAAATGGAAAGAAAAATAAAAAAAGAAACAAAACTTAAAACAAACGGAATAAAATATCGTTTATATTGTATTCCCATAAAGTTAGACTAGCTTCGCTATCTTATTTATCACTCATCAGTCATAATTATATCGAGTTATTAATTAATTAACTAAATAATAAAAATAATTGATTAATTATATAATTAATTAAAAAAAATTACTTATCATATCACTCGTAATTATAATTGTAATAACTTTAAACACTAATCAACGTTAAAAAAAAAAAAAAAAATGTCGTATACTGGAATTACGAAGAAGAAGAAGAAGAAGAAGAAGAAATATGAACTAGTGAAAAGAAACGGTAAAATATGGATCTAGGAATTATACTTGAAAAAAAAAGAACAAAGAAAAACGCCCGGATCAACGCAGCCTGACTTTTTTCATCATACTGAGAACACTTGAACCCGGAAACGGACATGTTGGATAAAAATTATGACACCCTTGACCTTCCAGACCGGATATCAACTGTCCCATGTGTGCTGCGAAGTGATATCTTGACGCGACTTCCGCCGTTGTACTAAGACTGGTGTCTCTGTGGGAGAAAAGGAAGAAAACAAAAATAAATTAATTTCGGAAGTCAGAAAATCAGTTTAACCTACTTTTAAACTAGTTTCTACAATTTTAAACAAATTATTTTGAATGATGTTCGAAAATTATTACCTACACTCAGAAAAATAACAACCAAAATTTGGTTATTATATGCACAATCAAATTTTTTGTTCAGTCAACCAAAAATTTCGTTGGGATAACCAAAATTTTGTTGGGAAAACCAAATTTTGATTTTGGTTCCCTTACGGAAAATACACTCAATTCTTAAGTGTAAACACTGAATTTTTAGTGTCAACACTGAATTTTGGGTCTAAAACTCTTAAATTGGGAGTTGACTTTCAAATTTCGAGTGTTGAACTCCCAAATTGAGAGTTAACTCCCGAAATTCGAGTGTTGACTCCCAAATTTCGAGTGTCGAACTCCAAAATTGAGAGTTGACTACCAAATTTTGAGTGTCCAACTCCCAAATTGAGGGTGGACTCCCAAATTTTGAGTGTCGAACTCCCAAACTGAGAGTTGACTCCCAAATGAGTGACACCCAACAGAGGGTCAACACTCAACTGAGGGTCAACACCCAAGTTAGGTGTACGAAAGTACACCTCAGTTGAGAGTCACTACTGAGTGTTATTTTGAGGGTTATTTTGAGTGTTTTTTCCGTAAGGGTTGTTCCAACAAAATTTTTGGTTGACTGAAGAACAAAAAAATGCGACTGTGCATATAATGACCGAAATTTTGGTCTGTGTCAACAAGACTTTTTTCTGAGTGTAGTGTGTAATTTTTGACTGATGTGAATTATAAAGGATTTTTATTTTATTTCTCTCTGCTCTCTGAACCGGAAATACGAATAGGTCTCTAGGGTATGATGCGGAGAGCAGGCATGCGGGATGAGTAGGTACCTAGTTTCCAACTCTTTTTCAACCATATCTATAAATCTCTCTCGAGTATGAAAGCGACGACAGAAGTAAGTAATTCGGTGCATACTAGGTACGGAATTGCAGCGTTAGCTGCTACCCACCCACCCATACACACTATATACTTCATAGTATTCTCAAACCCGGATATGAGCTATGGCTATAACAATTCAGCAATTGCTTTGCTTCGGCAGTGGTTTCGGGGTTTTAGAACGTTGGAAAAGCGGAAACTCTGAGGAGGAGGAGGAGGAGAAGGAGCTGGGCAACAGATAACGCTACTAGCTTTATACCTTATTCGTATACTATGTAAACTATACAGTCTGATTCAGGTCAAACGATCACATTCCTCGTCAAATTCTCCGTCTAAGTTTCCTTTACCAAAAATTCGTGGGTCCAATAGTTTCCGAGCTACGTAAGATCTTAGCTTACCAATCGCGGAGGTCATAGGTGGCGCTGACAGCGCCCCGCCATGATTGCGAGTTGCGCAGTACCCCGTCCTGCGATTGGTAATCTAAGATCTTCCATAACTCGTAAACTATTGAACCCACAAATTTTTGGTAAAGTAAATTTGGTCTCAGATTATCTTAAGGAATCCAACCCACTTGGTTTGAATCACACTGTATAATATATATGTAGGTTATAAATGGATGAAGAATTTTCTTTTGATTTTTATTATTTATTTTTTTTTTTTCTACTATTTTCTTTTACGAGTTTATTGCGGAGGTTTGGGTTCACTAGTTCGTCGTAGTTTTGGAATAAAAATCGGGTCAATGGATTGCATTTCTCGCCAGCTCATGCTGCTTTTATCTCGATATACATGTCTCTTTTCCTTATTTCTATATTACTATCCGTATGTGTGTGTGTGTGTGTGTGTGTGTGTGTGTGTGTGTGTGTGTGTGTGTGTGAAAGAGAAAATAGGAAAAGAGGTATTATTTCGAATTGTTGGTCGGTGTATAATATATACCTATATATATACTATATCTATCTGCAAGTTTATTTACTCGATTGCCCGAAAAGTCTTGAGACAGCTATTTCGCTCTACTATATACTGTTCTAGAATTCACGCCCGTTCTCTCTATCTCTATGCGATAACGTAAATTTTATATCCATATAAGGTAGATAATATGTATTTTCTACGTGAAAGATTTTATACATTCAAAACTTTGAGTTCTCGTTTTGTTGTTTTTTTTTTGTTTTTTTCGAATTTTCTTCTCTTAAAAAATCGTCTTTAAGATAATTTCTGATGAAAATTAGCTAGATAAAAATAAAAAAAAAAATTCAATTACACATAAATTTATAGTATATACGATATTATATTATATACACTAAGTATATATATAGAATAAAATGACGATATATTTGTCAATGGCTATAATTGCTATAATATATATACTTATATATATATACCTATATATATATATATATTGAGTAGAAATAGGTACAAGGCAAAATCGCAGTTACATACATAGTTACAGGTACTTGATTATTGGCAATGCATTCACTTTCTATAAGTACCTAGATGCCAGGGTAATACATATAGTACATGAAACTATATATATATATATATACCTGTCTGTATAATAATTTGCTATACTATATTCGATTAACTACCCGAGTAAAAATGATTTTATAGAATTATATAGAATTATATAAAATTGTTCTATATAATTCTATAGAAATATTGGCCCGATAGAAATATATAGAATTCTATATAACTTTATATAATTCTGTAAAATTCTATAAAATCCTATAAAATTCTATAAAATTCTATATATTTCTATCGGGCCAATATTTCTATAGAATTATATATACTTCTATAAGATTATATATAATTCTATAAAATTATACTGAAGCCGGACTCTTTCCTAAATTTGAAACGAAAAGAATAACAAAGCATGGGTAGATTTTTTAAGAATCGAGTGAAAATGATTTTACATAAGTATATAGAATTATATAGAATTATACAAAAGTTATATAGAATTGTATAGAATTATATATAAAAATCCATGTAAGTTTTATAGAACTTTATATGATTATATATAACTTTATAGAGTTATATAGAATCATATAGAGTTCTATATAGGATCCAAAACAAGCTTATAAGTGGGTTTTATAACTCTATAAAGTTGTATACAATAATATAAAGTTATATGTAATTATATAGAATTCTATAAAACTTACATATAAGCTTATTTTGGATCCTGTATAGAACTCTACATAATTCAATATAACTCTATAAAGTTGTATATAATTATATAGAGTTCTATAAAACCCACATATAAACTTGTTTTGGATCCTATATAGAACTCTATATGATTCTATACAACTCTATAAAGTTATATTCAATTATATAGATTTCTATAAAACTTACATGGATTTTTATATATAATTCTATATAATTCTATACAATTCTATATAACTTTTATATAACTCTATATAATTATATATAATTATATAAAATCATTTTTACTCGGGTATAAAAAAAAAATCATATATAAATCAATGTGAATATAATAAATCGATAGGAAAAAATTTCTCTTTAGTATTAATTAATTTAAAAAAAATAATTATAATAATAATGTATGATTCTAGAATATTAATTAATATTGATATAATGAGGATATAATTGGTTTCAAGATCTTTAGTGAAAATAAAAAAAAAAAAAAAAATAAAAAAATAATACTAAATCGATATTTATGTATTTAATTTATCTAGTCTAGATTCTGCTACTAATATATAAAAGAAGAAACTCTCTGTTTGAATGAATATAATTATTTAGAAAAAAATAAAAAAATAAAAAAATAAAAATAAAACATTGGATACAGCATTTGGCATATATTATTATTATTATATACAGGTATATATGTACTAGATAGAGAAAGTGGTTTTAATAATTTTAGGAGAAAGTATTAGCACATATATTTACGTGAGAAATGTGTTATTCAGATATTTATCTATGAAAATTGAGTTTATGCTAATTAGCAATATTAGCTAAGATTGTCTAATGATTAATAAATCAAAAATCGGTATTATCAATTTACGATATTTATCAATCTACTAATAGAAAATTTTATCACCTGTGTAGGTAATTATGACCGTCAGTATTTTTGTATCTTCGAAATTCGTAAAAAAAAAAAAAAAAAAAAAAAAAAAAACCAAAACGAGATCGATTCCTTCCAATTTTCAAATACGTTATTTTTGATGATCGAAATATTGAAAAAGGAATTAAAAAAAAAAAAAAAAAGCAGAATTTTTCTGGCAAAAAAAAAAAAAAAAATTAAAAATTGTTTTTTTTTTTTCCCTTCTTTTTATTAATTTAAATAATAATCGAGTTGAAAAATAAAATCGATCGATAAATTTTCTAATTTATAATCTATATAGGTATATACACGATGAGTCAGAAAAAAAAAAAAAAAAAAAAAAAAAACTTTGATTTTTTTATAATACCGTGAAATTTATATAGTATGTATTTTTATTTATTGATAAAAAGAAAAAAAAAAAAAAAAAAACAGAGGAGAGAAAGTGTTAAGTAACGTTCGAATATACATACGCATGTACGCCAAATGCTGTGTGACCGCAGTTGAATTTGAATGAGTAGAAAAAAAAAAAAAAAGAAATCTTGAAAAAAAAAAAAAAGTTTTTATTTTTCTGGCTGTCTCTCCCATATTCGAGTATCTATATTATATATATATTATGGGGAATTTCATGTGAACTCGACCAATGAGATTTTTCCTTACAATTTTCGATTTGCTTCACGATTTTTTATACGATTCTATAAGATCGCAAAAAAAAAGCACTGTTGAATTTTTTTTCAGATTTTTCTCTTCAACCGTTAATTTTCAATGATTATTCAAACCCATTTTCAAAATGGAAATTTTTTTTTTTCAAAATCTGAACACATTCAAACAAATCTTATTTTTCATTACGATCATTTTGACACCCCTCCCCACGATCGGACGATTTTTTCCTCCATTTTTTTTTTTTTTTTTTTTTTTTTAGCTGCACTTTTAACATTTTGAACAAACAAAACACTATGTTTAAACATTTCGAAAATTTGCAAAAAATTACACAAAATTCTATGTTCAATTCTGAATCATTAGATGCAAGACCCACGATGCCGCACGACTACCTTCCATGCTTTTGTTAAAAGATTCAGAATTGAACACCGAATTTTTGGTAATTTTTTGAAAATTTTCGGAACGTTGAAACATGCGGTGTTTTGTTTGTTTAAAATGTTGAAAGTGCTGAAAAAAAAAGAAGAAAAAATCATCCCTTCATGTGAGGGGTGTCAAAATGTTTAGAATGAAATATAAGATTTTTTCGAGATTTTTAAAAAATGCCAATTTTGAGATGTGTGTTGAATAATAATCATTGAAAATTAACGGTTGGAGATAAAAGTCTGAAAAAATTCAACAACACTTTTTTGAGATCGTAGAATCGTATAAAAAAATCGTGTAGCGAATCGAAAACAGTAAGGGAAAAAAATCATTGGTCGAGTTCACGTGGAATTTCCTATATATATGTATATATATATATATAATAATAATACGATAGTGAGTAAACCTGTAATTATTTTTATACTCTAGTTCCGGTATATTATAATGTAGTATATTATGTATAATGAAAGTTGTGTGAAAGTGTAGAACGTGTCTTTAACGAAATAATGAACGCTGCCCCATTAAAAAATAATAAATATACTATAAAGCGTACATAGTATGCATATTAGTACATATACAGGGTGAGTCTTTCCTGGTATCGAATGAGGGAGGGGCTTATCACCGCAAACGCTCCACCCCTTTCCATTCATACTCGTTAAAATCATCAATTTTAACATTGAAATACTTTCGGGGGGGGGGAAGATGCCTGTCAAAAGCGGAGCTCTTAATATTAAGATTTAGAGGTCGCTCATCGCGGATTTCTATTTTCCATTTAAATAGCATTGGAATTTTTTTTTTTTTTTTTTTTCTTCAGAATTTCGTAGCTCACAAACCGATGAACAAATCTAAATGACTCTTACATATTATGATAGGGGATTGAACACTCTAAAAAATGTATCTATCATTGTGGAAAAAAAATCACAAAAAAAAAAAAAAAAAAAAAATAGCTGACTCAACTATAAATTGAACTTTGAGCTTGAATAACTTTGGAAGGAGTCAATTTATCAAAAAATGATAAGAGAAGCTTTTTGTAGAGTATTCAATTTCCTATGAAAATATGTATGAGTAATTTAGATTTGTTCATTGGTTTGTGAGTTACAAAATTATATATAAAAAAAAAAAAAAAAAAATTTCCTATGCTATTCAAATGGAAAATAGAAATCCGCGATGAGCGACCTCTAAATCTTAATATTAAGAGCTCCGCTTTTGACAGGCATTTTTTTCACCCCCCCCCCCCCCCCCCCCCCCGAAAGTATTTCAATGCGACAATTGAAAAAAAAAATAATGGTCGATTTTTTTTTGAACCGGTCTAATAAGGGAGGGTGGGGCAAAATGGACCCCTTGGGGCAAAAAAGTTCATATTCATACTCAAGTTTTTGAATCGTCACTCGTTTTTTTTTTTTTTTTGTTTTATTTCGGTGGTCCATTTTGCCCCACCCTCCCCCACTATAGATATTTACGGTTGAATCTGAGGAAAAAGAATAATAAATAAAAATATTTACGGAAGTACCTTGACCAATTTATAATATGATATATATACGTATGTACACATATAATAATATGCACATATGATATAGCCGTGTATAAATATATCGCAACCGCATTATGTATATATATATATATATTATATGCGAAGGTCAAAAACCTTCCTTGACGTCGAGAAGAAGAAAAATAAAAAAATAAATCAATAAATTAATTAAACAAATATATTTATAAATGTACATGGGGAATTCCACCCCAACCCGACCTACGTCTGACCCTCACCCGTTTCGATTCGAGTCATAATTTTTTATGTTGTTCCACCTTTTCGAAACAACACTCTGAATTTTTTTCAGATTTTTTGGAAACCGTCCGATTTACCTACGATTTTTGAAAATGAACACATCTATAGCCCGAATTGAAAAATCTGAAAAAAATTCTCAAAAATCCTGCTTTAGTTATCAAAATTTTGAGGCCCTTAGCCAAAGTGGGCAGACGTATGCTTCTTGTATTATTCAACGTTGTTCTCGGAAAAAAACCTTGAACATCATAGAAGCGAGCGTCTGCTCACTCTGGGTCAAGGCTTGAAATTTTTGACGAACGAACAGAATTTTTCAGAATTTTTTCAGATTTTTCGATTCAGGTCAAGATTTGAATTTTTGAAAAATTTTAGAAATCTTGACCCCAATCGAAAAATTTGAAAAAATTCTGCTTCGTTTATCAAAATTTTCAAGCCTTGACCCAGAGTAAGCAGACGCACGCTTTTATAATGTTTGAGGTTTTTTCCGAGAACAACGTTGAATAATATGAGAAGCAAACGTCTGCCCATTTTGGCTAAGGACCTCAAAATTTTGATAACTAAAGCAGGATTTTTGAGAATTTTTCCAGATTTTTCAATTCGGGCTATCGATGTGTTCATATTTAAAAATCATAGGTAAATCGTACGGTTTCCAAAAAATCTGAAAAAAATTCAGAGTGTTTTTTTCAAAAAGGTGGAACAACATAAAAAATTATTACTCGAATCAGAAGGGGTGAGGGAAAGAACGAAAAAAAAAAACTAAAAAAAAAAAAAAAAAGAAGGAAACAGGAAAAAAACGATTCTCAATACTATTCTGGTAAATCCGGTATATATTTATAGTTAGGAATTTTATATAAGATATATATAGTATATATTATGACGCATAGATCTATCAATGATATAAGTAAGTACATACGCAACCATGCACGTCAAGGAAATGATTATTGCGATAGATATATATACATACTATATATATAATTATATATAATTATATATCTAGAAACTGTGAAGCTGTGAAAAAATTTTCGATTTTCTAATTTCTATTTTCTATTTTCTATTTTTTTATTTCCTATATAATTATATTGAGAATAAAATAAATTAATATTAATAATAATAATAATGATATTATTCATTTAAACGATAGATCGTGTATATGTATAGTATGTGAAAAAAAAAAAGAAAATGAATACAAAAAAAAAAAAAAATTAAAAAAATTGTAAAAATGAAAGTAGGTATAAAAAAATTATATTTAATTATAAATGTGGTATAAACCTCACCTTATTAAATTCAAAAGTGATCTTTCGGTGTCGCTGAGTTGATCTTGATTAGTCGAGGCCGTTAATTCGCATATTAATTTAGGTAGACAGGCGGTCTTTATCGTAGACATTAGTTTGGCCTTTGCTGATATACCTGTTGATTTTCAATAAAATAAAACGAAATTAAATTAAATTATATAAAATTATATTAAATTATATTAATAAATAAATAAATTAATTATCTTTATTCATTAATGATAATGATCATTGAATTATAATATCGTAATTAAAAAGCAATCTGAAATAACAGAAAAAAAAAGAAAAGAAATTAAACAAAAAATAGAAAAGATTTTGAAAAAAAAATAAAATAAATAAATAAACAATAAGATAGAAATGTAAATTTATTGAAAATAGTTGTAATTGAAAAATCGTAATCTTTTTTATTGATAAAGAATAATAATTTTTTTTTTTTTTTTTCAAATTCTTTTCATTATTTTCATCGACTAATAATAATAATAATAATAATAATGAAATATCGTTCACGATGAGTAATATTATATTTTTATATTGTATCAGGGTCAAAAAATTATTATTTTTTTTTTTTTTCGTTAGTGGCACAAGGATAAACCCTCCTCGTTGACGAAGAAGAGAAGAAGAAACAAAAAAATAAAATAAAAAATAAAGAAGGAAAAAATAATAAATTCAGACTGTTCGCTTAATAAAGAAACTCGAAGGTTTATTATATGATCATCCATTTATAGTCATACGTGTCATTAAATGTATTAAGCTAAACATGTGTATACCTATTATATGCAAAGTAAAATGATGGGAAAAAAAACCCTTAATTTCGTTTCATAATTAAAATGGTAAAAAAAAAAAAAAGAAAAAAGAAAAAAAAAAACCAAAAAACGCAACAAAAAAATAATTTATTTAAAAGACTTATTCGTTCACGGAAAGAAATTTTTCGTGTATATCACTATGCCAGTATGGGCGTGAAGGCCATGCTAGTATGGTATCGTCGATTTTCATTCATTTTAATAGTTCGGTCAACAGACTTTTATTCAGAACTTTTTTGTATATTCACCAAAAATGATGGGCAAGGTGTCATTTGGTTCGGAAAGGCATTTAGAAACTTTTCGAAAGAGTCCCAAAAAGGGCCGAAAAAAATTGCAAAAGTTATAAACAATTTATTAAAAAAAAAAGAGGGGGAGTTCGGTTTTTTGCGAATATCTCAAAAACCATTTGAGATATTCGAAATCGCAAAAAAGATCCTAAAAGAGCAGAAAATTTCCTACAAAAAAGCCCTACCTCCCCAAACTCTACAACCAATATTTATAATTTTAATGGTGCGGTGAAAAAAGGACTAAAAATAGGTTAGGCGGCGGCCGCGCGCGCGATTTCTTTTCTTTTTGTTTTTCTCTTCCGTTTGCAAAAAAAAAGTTTTTCTTTCGTTGAAAATTTCTTCATTATACCGTATTTCACCTCTTGCCTACCTTATACCGCGTTAAACGCGCGGTTACGTATTTAAATGTATAAATTTATGTACATACAAGTATATATACATATTTATGTACATAAATAATATCATACCGGTTACGTAACGATTACCTTGCAGAAAATTTCAATTACAAATCAATTTTTGATTGTTAAATTTAGCAAAAAAAAATTTTTTTCAATTTTTTTTCATTTCTTTTTTTACTCCATTTTATTCTAATGCGAATCTCTCACCGTTATCAACCAAAAAATTCTCGTCCTCCGACAGTGTCCTCGAAACCATTTCATCCCGTTCTGTATGATCGTCACTCGACGACGATACTTGGGATCGTTTTAGTGCCGTTGTACCATTTTTATCTGCATTAGTACCGAATATCGTTGACATTAACGAAGTGTAGTCACCAGCGAACACCAGGAACATACCAACAAATATCACCAGACGTACTGTTCCCGTATCCATATTTTTGAAATTTGCAATTTTTCCTCTATGCCGATTTTTGCCGATTTTTTGCCGATTTTTTGTCGATTTTTTGCCGATTTTTCGTCGATTTTTGTCGATTTTCAATCCGCACAATGATTTTTATTAATTAGTTCCTATCTTCGATCGATCTTGTATTTTGTATTCCTCCTCTTCGTCTTCCAAATCAAATTAAAACAAAACAAAAAAACTTTTCACTCGAAAATTCAATATTTATGCTCGATATTAATTTTTCGATAATTAATTAATTGAACACGATCGACGATTTTTCTCTCTCTCTCTTTCTTAATTTTTGTGGTCGTCTATTTTATCCTCGCACCCTCGTCGATAAGATTTCCACTACTTTCACCACGTTATCGTGTTGTCGATTTTATTTGAGGAAGATGAACCGTTTTGTTTTGGTTTTTGTTTTTTGTTTTTTATTTTTTTCGAAATACCGAAGCGAGAACTCAACCGGCGAGTCTCATAGCCAGAGAATGACTGCGGATAGGTATACGAAATGAAATGAAATGAATGACTGGAAACACCAGTTTAACCTTCCGTCTCACTTTGCTTTGCGAACCGAAACAACGACGACTATACGTCTTGGACGGCTAGGAGGACTACTATCCTCGTCGTAGCTGTTGCGATCGGAGAAGAAGAAAGTGAAAGTCATCCGTTGTTGTTGTTATCATTATTGTATATCATACTTGTATATTCATGGTAGATTGTATGTATACATACGTAACATGTATATATATATATATATATGTACTCGATTAGGTACATGCATATAGTAGGTGAAGGTAAAGGATTCAATGATTTTTTATTTCAGATTCTGTTAGTGAATGAACATCAAGAAAACTGACAAAAAAAAAAACGAGTCGAATAACCGATACGGTACTGATTTATTAATAGAATGAAAAAAATTGTGGGAAAGATGTCTTGAAAATACGACAAATTCCCATAAGTCGTATTACAAATACGACTTGTGTACGAAAGTAATTTTGGAATACAAGAATCGTATCAAAGACGTCTGGGAAATAAGACAGAAGTCTGGAAGTTGTATCGAAAGACAAAAAATCGTCTGTAATACGACTTGGAAATACACCAGAACACCAAAAGTCGTCTTGGAAATACGACAAATATCCAACAGTCGTATTACGACTACGAATTGTGTCCAGAAGTAATTTTGGAATACAAGATTCGTTATGAAAGACGTCTTGGAAATACGCCAGAACACCAAAAGTCGTATTTGGAATACGACAAGAAAGAGTCTGAAAATCGTATGACCAACAGGACTAACGTATGGAAAGAGGTCTCAGAATAGGTTAAGAGTCTAAAAGTTGTATAAAAAAATACGACATAGATCTCCAAGTCGTATTAAACCAGGAAAAATTTGAAAATTTGTTCGTAAAATGTTTGAAGAATCGAAAAAGTGTATCAAAATTATATTACTTGCTTCAGTCGTATCAAAAATTCAATACGTGTCTAAAATACGTTTTGAAAAATACGACGAATCTCTGAGAGAAGTTTCGAAGATTAAAAAAAAAAAATTCTAACACGTTTGATAGACGTTTAGAAGATCAAATCGCTTCTGAAAGTGGATTAGAAAAATAAATAAATAAATTTCAATCATGTTAAAAATACGACACGATTATGACAATTTTTTAACGACACATACGACATATTTGATATCACAAATGTCTTCAAAATACGTAAATAAATGGCTTGAAAAAATATCTCAAATATATCCTAATGTATATTTTACGTATATTTACTCACAGGTATATTATATAGTATAGTCTATAGATCTATATCAATACATTTATTTATATAATAGAGTTCATTGAACCGAGTTTCACGTTTAATCGTTTATTACATGGACTATTCGAGAAATTTTAAGGCAACAGGTAGTATACAGAAATTCTCTTGGTCAGATGCGAAAGTGTATGTATCTAGGTACACTGTATATACCTAGATGTATATAAAAAAGAGCGTTATATACATGTATATATATAATAGTTGGAAAGTCGTAAAGTCGTTTTTCTATTAAGGTTATTTACACGTGAAAAAAAGAAAAAAAAAAGAAACGAAGAGAAAATTAGAGAAAGAATTTTGTCAAATTTGAAAAATATGAAAAAAAAAGGAAAAAAAAAAGTATGTACAGATACCTACATGTGTATATCACCTAAAAAAAATATAATTTTTTACAACTTCGTAATATCTATATATGAAATATATTTAGGTATATATAGGTATATACATAGTTATATATATATAATAATAATTCATTTCTCTTGCGTAAGGATCAGGTTTCACATACACATATATGGTCGAACCCGGTATAATAATATGTAGTCTGAAAGTCGTTACTTTCCCTTTTCGCAGCAATTATAGGTATAGATATATATATATATATATTATATACCTGAGTGCATATATATATATATAAATTTAAAAGTAACAAGTAGATATCAATTATATCGTGGTTGGAATAAATTTATATTAAATTACAACAGGTATAATATAATACATAATATTATATAGTATCAGAGTATGTCATTTCAAACTGAAATTTTTTTGTATTTTTTTTTTTTTTTTTAATAAGGTTGAAAAAAAATTATTGAGTAACTCAATTGATTACAACGTCTTTCCATTTGAGTAAACTGGAAAAGTTACGATTTAAGAAAAAAAAAAAGAGATATTTTCTGTTTTTTTTTTTTTTTTTGTTTAAATCGGTATTACTCAGCCAGATTTTATGCTAATTAATTTTTGAGCGTGGAATTTTACAGAATCATAAATTGACTGCAAAAAACATCCAACGAAGTTTGTAAATTGATCGGTAAACAAATTATGTGCATATGTATTTGTACATATGAGCCATTCCACGTCAGACCGGAAAAAATAAATCAAAAAATGACCTCGATGTTACCGATTTCGTTATCATTTTTTTTACGGGTTCTATGGAACAAATAAATGAATCAAACAATTTTTTGTTTTTTTTTTGGCCCCTATTTTCCAAGTTACACGGGGGTGAAATTCACGAAAAACAGCCAAAAATCGAAAACATACTCCTCTTCAAACGGTCATATCTTTGATTGTATTCATCCTAGAGACTTCATCCAAGAACCATTTTAAAGCTATTGAATGACACTATTATAATATATTTATTTTATTTCGCGGTAACAAACAATTCTATTTGTTATAAACAAATATATTATTCAAACGTGATTTTCAACGCAAATACCAAGCGATAAAATCATCAAAAAAATATGAGCGTATTCCTTGATCAATTCTCTACGAAAACGTTGAGTCAATTTTATGGAGAACCGATGGGAACCATGTTAAAACGATTTATTTATAAGCGACGGCGCGCGCTGCCACCGAAAAACCGTACCCGAGCCGGGTCTTTCAGCGGCAGCGCGCGCCGTCGCTTATAAATAAATCGTTTTCACATGGTTTTCATCGTTTCTTTATAAAATTGACTTAACGATTTTGTAGAGAATTGATCAAGGAATACGCTCATATTTTTTTGAGAATGTTATCGCGTGGCCCTTGCTTTGAAAATCACGTTTGAATAATATATTTGTTTATAACAAATAGAATTGTTTGTTACTGCAGAATTAAATAAATATATAGAAATAGTGGCATTCAATAGCTTTGAAATGGTTCTAGGAAGAAGTCTTTCGGATGAAAAAAACCAAAGATATGACCGCGAACATGCCCACCGATGCTTTCTCATGCTAGCCACACGTACCTGAGCTGGGTTTTTGGGTGGCAGCGCGCGCCGTCGCTTATAAATAAATCGTTTTAACATGGTTCCCATCGGTTCTCCATAAAATTGACTTAATGATTTCGTAGAGAATTGATCAAGGAATACGCTCATATTTTTTTGATAATTTTATCGCTTGGTATTTGCGTTGAAAATCACGTTTGAATAATATATTTGTTTATAACAAATAGAATTGTTTGTTACCGCGAAATTAAATAAATATATTATAATAGTGTCATTCAATAGCTTTGAAATGGTTCTTGGATGAAGTCTCTAGGATGAATACAATCAAAGATATGACCGTTTGAAGAGGAGTATGTTTTCGATTTTTGGCTCTTTTTCGTGAATTTCACCCCCGTGTAACTTGGAAAATAGGGGCCAAAAAAAAAAAAATTGTTTGATACATTTATTTGTTCCATAGAACCCGTAAAAAAAATGATAGCGAAATCGGTAACATCGAGGTCAGAAAGCTGTCCGGTCTGACGTGGAATTGCTCATATAGGTGTTTATAAGTAATTTTCTCTAAACGCCTGTCACTGCTAAACTATTGACTTTAGAAGAATAATTCAAGAGACAATTTTTGTAGAGATTTAAATTTTCTGTAAAATGGTACCTTGCGGAATTTTTTATCTCTGAACACGGCTGAGTAATGACAATTCAAAAAAATTAATAATAAATTCAAAAATAAAAATGACGCACATTCAAAAATCAATTTTTATTGTTACATGACTTGATATTCAATCTTTGACGGTAATTAGGAATATAGTAACTAGTTGATAAATCATTTTTGTCAGGTGCGATGGAAAATGATCAAAATCTCCCGGATCAGAATGATTTTTATTGCATTCATTAATTTCTGATGATTTACGTAATTTCACAGTTTGTAGTACCGCGTTTCTTCCAGTGGCTGAAAAAATGGTCAACAATTTTCAAATTACTTCCTCAAACCAAGGGCAATATTCCAGAATTGCAAAACTGAGAATAAAGCACGAAAAAAATTCTCTCTTGTTATCAAATTTTGGGAAATTTTGATTCTGAAATAATTGAGACAAAAAAAAAAAAAAAAAAAATTACCAAAGTCCGAAAACTCATCAGACGCTCGATAGCTTAAATCCGATTTTTGGAACCGGCGGAGGAGGCGGTGGTCCACTTCCTGGAATGACACGATGACCTGGTGGCCTGGAGACGAAGATTCCGTACTTTCTGGGAGGGGGTTCTGGCGGCATTGGCGGCGGGAATGACGGCTCCAATATCTAAATTGAAAAAAAAAAAAAAAAAAATTGCATGACTTTCAGGAGCTCGGAGACATTTTTTTAATCATTTTTAAAAATAATTTCGAACGATTTTCAATCATTTCTGACTACCTCACAATTATTTTTTATTATTATTTATTATTTCTTAATGATTTTGAATAATTTTTTTCATCTCTGTTCAACGATATTCAGTAATTTTTTTTTTTTTATATTACTTTCAACAAGTTATAATGATTTTCAACGCTTCCAACTATTTTATAATAATTTTCAATAATCATCCAATGATTTCGGATCATTTTCAATGATTTTTTAAAATACTTTGAATAATTTTCAGTACATTTTTGATGATTTTCAATAAGTTGTAATAATTTTCAACGCTTCCAACTATTTTATAATAATTTTCAATAATCATCCAATGATTTCGGATCATTTTCAATGATTTTTTAAAATACTTTGAATAATTTTCAGTACATTTTTGATGATTTTCAATAAGTTGTAATAATTTTCAACGCTTCCAACTATTTTATAATAATTTTCAATAATCAACCAATGATTTCGGATCATTTTCAATGATTTTTTAAAATACTTTAAATAATTTTCAGTACATTTTTGATGATTTTCAATAAGTTGTAATAATTTTCAACGCTTCCAACTATTTTATAATAATTTTCAATAATCATCCAATGATTTCGGATCATTTTCAATGATTTTTTAAAATACTTTAAATAATTTTCAGTACATTTTTGATGATTTTCAATAAGTTGTAATAATTTTCAACGCTTCCAACTATTTTATAATAATTTTCAATAATCATCCAATGATTTCGGATTATTTTAAATGATTTTTTAAAATACTTGGAATGAATTTGAACATCTTTTCAATGATTTTCTACAAGTTTTAATTATTTCCAATGCCTTTCAAGTATTGCAAAGTAATTTTCAATTATATTCCAATGATTTCGGACGATTTTTAATGATTTTTTTCTCAATACTTTGAATGATTTTCAATACTTTTTTTAGTGATTCTCAACCAGTTTCAATCATTTCCAATGCCTTCCAAGTATTGGAAAATCATTTTAAATTATATTCCAATGATTCTGGATGATTTTTAATGATTTTCTCGAAAAATCTGAATGATTATTCAATATAATTATCATTTCTCCAATGTTACGACTACTTGTCGATTATATCTGACAACTTTTCGATAATTTTTTGTCAATTTCTGATGACTTTGAATAATTCATTTGAGTATTTTATTTTTTTCATACGATAAAATTAGCAAAAAAACAAAAAGGAGCGAACCGGACCTTAACGTCCTCCGGTTTTTCCGCGGTGTATTGAACGCCTTCGATACATTCACCATCTGGACCAGAGGTAGAAATTCCAGTGTTGAATGTGCTGCCGATAGATTTGCACTGAAAATAACCACAGCTAACGATTATTAGAAGTATCAAATAATAAAAACCGTCAAATTTGTGGTAAGAAATAAAAATCAGGAATATTCTTCCACTAAATAAATTTTTTTTTTTTTTCTCCAATTTCTTTTTTAATCGAATTTCAAAAATGTCAAATAATTGGAAATAACTCCATAATTACTTTTCCGAACACTTTTTCAAGATCTCCAAGTTTATTCACAGTCGACGTTAATTCCAAGCTCAATTTTTCCAACTGCGAGAGCAGAAGAAAAAAATCAATTTTTTTTTTTGTCATTTTTTTTTTTCTAATTTCTCGACCTCATACTCACTTCGTCGTCCAGATACTTCTCCGTCTGACGCTGTACTCCTTTCTACAATTCCGAATCGTAAAATAAAATTTTTTGGTAATGATTTTCGTACGTTTTTAAAATTTTGTATTTTTTGATTAATTCTAATTTTTTTTTTTCGTTCAATTTTTTTGTCTCTGTTTAAATTTTCTTTTCTTTTTTTTTCTATACTAACCGTTTTTATCACCACCTCCTCGTACTCGACACGTTTTTTTTTCAGAGTAATCAAATCGTCCAATTTCTATAATCGGGTATAATTAACGTTTATTAATTAATAAATCGATTAATTTAATAATTCATTGAGTTGTGATAAATTCCAAAAAAATTTCTAGCCAATAAGAATTGAGAGAGAAAAAAAAAATGGGTATACATGGTTGAAAAAAAAATTCCTATAATCGTTTTCTAATATCTTTATTTGCTTCTATAGCTATTTGCGGTCTTATTACGCAATGTGTATGTTATTTTAATGTACATCTACCGAATAGTATGGAAAATCGAATTTTAAACGTTCCCAACGTAATTTTATTGATAAAATAAAATAAAAAAATTAAAAAAAAACGAAAAAAAAAACCAACGACATTTAAATGAGAAAATAATTGACTTGTAGATTATATTAGATTAAAGAAGAAATATAATAAAACTTCGTATTAAGTATATTGCGTAAAATTATATTATTATTGGAAAATTTTCATCGAAATAATAAAATTAGAATCGTTTTTAATTATTTTTGAAAAAAAAAAAAAAAGAAAAAAAAAAAAACTTACAGTTTTATTATCTTCCGTCACTGAGAACATTTCTTCGTTAATTTTTTCGATCCTCTTGATAACCTATACGGAGATATAAATAACGAAATGAGAATTTTTTAGTAAGATTCTTTTTTTGCAATTTTTTTTTTTTTTTTAAATTTATATTTCTGTTTTTGTTTTTTTTTTTTTTTTTTTTTTTTTTTACACATACCTTGTCAGCGTACCATAGACCGAAATAAAATATTCCATATACTGTCATGCACACTAGGATATTGTCCAAGAGATTTTCACGAACGAAAGACTATGTTGACAAAAAAAAAAAAAAAAAAAAAAAAAAGAAAAAAAAATTAGTACGAAAAATTGTATAAATCAAATTCAAATCCCGTTTAGGTACCTGTGGATCCCAAATGTCGAAATATTTGAAAAATGGCCAAATTTTTGTCAGCCGATAAAAGTATCCTTGTCTTCTGTAAAACATTACGAAAAAAAATAACGCGATCGATCCGTTCAGCGAAGTAAAAATAAGTCGAATTTAAGAAAAATAACGAAAGAAGAAGAAGAAGAAGAAGAAGAAGAAGAAGAAGAAGAAGAAGAATAGAAAATAAAAATATAAAAAATTATATGAAAGAAGAAGAAAAAATTTTTCCCGTCAACGTCAGTGAAATTTATAAAATGAGCCTGAAGATGAACTGCGTGAAGCAAGCTATAGCTAGAGTGCAGCGGAGAAAAAATAAAAAAATAACGATATAATATATTCATACATATTATGTGATAATTTTTTTTTTTCTATCGACTTCTGCCTAATTTCAGTGAAATTTGGATTCTATATACGACAACTTACAGGGAAGAGAAAGAAAAAAGGAACAAAAAAAAAAAAAGAATTTTTTATGAATGGTGTGAAATAATTTTAATTTAATGTGAAAATAGTGAAAACAATAATTTCTTTTTTACGAAAGTAGTGTGTGTGTGAAAAAAGTGATGGTAAGAGAAAGAGAGAGAGAGATATGAAGAGAAATAAAAAAAAAAAAAAAAAAAAAAAAAAACACTATGAGAGAGTAAAAGTTGTTTTACTTTGATACGTTTGATTAAATAAATATACATAAAAGATTAGCACATGAAAGGGAACCTCGATGTGTCTTTCTGTCTAATATTTCAACGCCACTTGGTGGCTCCCATCAATATAATATATGCCTTGAGGGCAGGGTTGACTAACTAAATAGAACAACGAGCTGGGCATATTTTAGGGGTACTTATACTGTACCGAAGTAAGTATTAGGGAAGCCAGAGATCTGCAAATCTCGAGGCTTTTAGTATGCGAATCAACTGTGAAAACACTTGTTAATAAAATGACATCGGTTTGGTTTTAGGATTTGATGGACGGGAGTTCTGTATTTGAATTTTTATGTTTTTTAATTATATTTTTTTGTCAGCAAATTTTATCAGAGACCCTGAAGTGACGATTTTTAATGATTTATATTTCACTTTCTTTCATTCAAGGTGAATTTCGAATCATGAAAAAGGGTGAAGAATGATCGAGGATGATTCGAAATCGTGAGAAATGATGAGGAAAAAAATATTCGAAAGAACGTCGAATTCGTGAAAAACGTGGAAATAGACGAAATTGGTGAGAAATCATTCCGGCAGATATCGAAGTGGCGTCAGAAAATTCAGTCGAATTGATTGGAATTATTGAAAATCGATCAAGCAGTGAAACATCGATATTCTAGAATTATCAAAAATAATTTAAAAAAAAATTATCAAAATTATCAAAAAGAAAATATTTCAATGATCGTGAAGGTCGAAACAAAATACTCGACATTAAATCATTAGAAGTGACAAAAGAAATGAAAATAAAAATTCGAACACACCGTAAGAAATAAAATGTTCCAGGAGGTCCACTACAATTTTTATGTTGATTTCAACAATTTTTTCAGTTGAAACGACAGAAAAATTCGTCCTTTAAGTGAAAATAATGTTGTTTCAACTAGAAAAAAAGTGTTGAAATTTACATAAAAATGATAGTGGACCCCCTGGGACATTATTTTTTTCAAATTTTTCCAACAGTGCAGTTAAGAATAAGAAATTTTCGAAATTGGTGCTAAAATCATGAAAAAGTGTGCAAATTTTTTCAACTTCTCCTTTCAATAATGAAAAAGACAAGGCTGTGAGAAAATGTGAAGCCCAGATGGAATAAAAAATGTGAAAAAATGACCCAAAAAAAAAAAGGCAAAAAATCGTGAAATTGGATTTTGGAATCGGGAAACACCGTAGAATTTCTCCTACGGCGTAACACGACTCCTGCAGTGTTATAAGATCGTCTAACTCTGGGGGATTGGGTATGGGAGTCCTGTAATCGATTTGTGAGTAAGCGGAGCGGAAATCGCCCTGTGAGTGTGACGTACGAAGAGCGACGTTTACCGGAGCGAGAAATTACTCATCATTTCGATTGAGGTTAATTAATTAGATAATTAAGGGTCCCTGCAGCAGCAGCACTAGCACTAGTGCCAGTGCACCGCGCACCCCACCAGCAAAGCGAAACGTACATACATCTACACACAGAGTTCCCATCCACGATCAGACGACGTTCTTGTCTTCCACAGCTGAAGATATATAAATTAACTTAGAGGATCGGAAAGTGAAGTGAATAAAGAAAAAAAAAGGTACCTAAAAATCGGGATTTCAATTAAAAGTTCAATTTATTTCTTCCTAATTCCGTAACGTGGCTATAGGCAAATCTTCGAGTTCGACGAGGGGCCGGGTTGAAGCTGCGAATTAGTTTGCAAGTACGATTCCGAATTTTCAGAATCGTCGAATTTCGGAATATTTAAATCCCGAAGACCACAGAAATTCCGATAATTTCAAATTTAAACTTTTCGAATTTTTAACCACTGGTGCCCCTTTCGGAAAATTGTGATTCGATGATGTTGAAATTCGGAATTGTTACCGTTTCGGAATTTTTAGATTAATTTCTAACTCTTTCGTCTCGCGAATTCTAAGGTGACTCGCGAATGGGACGCATGAGACCTGTTCCGGAATATATTTACTATTTAGCATACATTATCGTCTCATGATCATTTCGCACTTCATGATTACAGTTCAGCTTACACAGTCAAAAAAATTTCGTCATTATGTAAAAAAAAAAAAGCCCATGTGCAAAAATTTTTGTGCTTAATATTCAACACTCTCAATTCGAACGATGGTTCAGTGTGGTTTTTTGTTTTTAATTTTTGAACACAATCAAATTTTATTTGATACAAAAGTAACACTTTCTAAATGTTACTCTCAAATCAAGACAAAATTTTCACATAGTTTTGTGTTACTTTTAACATAAAGCTGTGTCACTTTTTTTAACATAAACAGAATCTGTTGAAATAACACAAATTTTGATTAAAAAAAAGTAGTTAACACAAACTTTTGTGTTCAATTTCACAATAATTAGTGCAGACCTTTCACAATCTGAAATTATGGATTTCCAGAAGAGAAAATATCTAAAAAAAAAAAAAATGTCAAGGTCCGCTCTGGATTGACCATCAGTCGATAGAACATAGACCGAACTTCGAAGGACATTTTCAAGATCGAATTTGTTTTACATAAGAGCTTAGATAATTAATCTAACGAATATTTATATATCCATGGAAATATCATGAGGATCTTAAATCGCGGCCTATTTTTAGGTGATTGAATATCGGCGTGTCTCGAATGACTGGTGAAAAAATTCATGTGAAAAACAAGGCATTATATATCGTTCAGTGTATATTTTCCACCCATTGATAAAACGAGAGAGGAAGATAGGACAGAGAATTTTCCTTTTAAATTCTGTTTAAAAAACAAACATACCTACAGGGAATTCGAATCTCAGGGGTTGAGTTTAAAACCGAATATAATATTACAAAAATCGTGTATGTATATATAGCTGCATTAAATTCTCCACGAGAAAAACAACAACAAGATGATAAGAAGATCGAACTGCATCCCATTATGGGTGTAAGAGTGATTGAGTTAGATTCCTTGTGAAATTCTGAGGCTAAATTTACTTTACCAAAAATTCGTGGGCACAATAGTTTCCGAGATATGTTAAATCTCAGTTTACAAATTGCGGAACGTATAGGTGGCGCTGACAGCGCCACTCGTGAGTACGAGTTGCGAAGTGCCTCGTCTGGCTACCTCAGGGTGATTCAAAAAAGACCTAATTTCTCAGATGTTGCTGCTCATTCGTGAATATGTTGTTTGTGATTTTGAAAAATTATTCCATTCTTTTGAGCTCTATAGGACAATATTTACTGCTGCCTCAGTGAAGTTTAAATTTCGAAATTTTGCCATTTTTGACAATTTCAAAGTTCTCAGATCAAAGTCCTCATCTGGCTACCTCTAGGTTCTCATTCAATGAGGATGATTGGTTCAAGATGAGACTAGTACGAAAATATTTAGTACTGCTTCAGAGACATTGAAGTTTTTTCACTATTTAGGGGTTTTCTTAGAGATTGGATCGCCAGGTGTTGCTCATGAGACAGTATTTTCTTATCATTTTAAGGAAGAAGTACACGAAGTTTGCAGTCTGTGGGACCATTTTTACTACTGCCTCATGTTGCTAATTTTACTTGAAGGAAAGTCGCCCTCAATGAGGCAGTAGTAAAAATGGTCCCGCAGACTGCAAACTGCTTGGATTTCTTCCTTATATTGATAAGATGAAACTGTCTCATGAGCAGCACCTGGCAATCGAATCTCCGAAAAAACGCAAAATATTGAAAAAAAATTCCAATGTCTCCGAAGCAATTCTAAATATTATCGTACGAGTCTCATCTTGAACCAACATGCTCATTGAATGAGAATCTAGAGGTAGCCAGATGAGCGCTTTGATCTGAGAACTTTGAAATTGCCAAAAATGGCAAAATTTCGAAATTTCAACTTCACTGAGGCAGTAGTAAATATTGTCCAATGGAGCTCAAAAAGATGGAATAATTTTTGAAAATCACAAATAACATATTCACGGATGAGCAGCAACATCTGAGAAATTAGGGATTTTTGAACCACCCTAGTGCTACCTATACGCTCTGCGATTGGTCGACTGAGATCTTGCATAGCTCGGAAACTATCGGTCCTACAAATTTTCGATAAATGAAATTTAGTCTTAGATTTTCGCGGGGAATCTACCCTGAAAATATGACTTTGTTTGAACTGAATTACCTCGTATATCTCGCCAGTCAGCTAAATACAAAAAGCGATTTGATCTTTATGGTATTATAATAGCTCTATGGGCAGTTTAAATGACCGATCTGCGATATTATCGTTAGTATACACTATGCGGCAATAAAACGGGGTTTGTTTTACCGCCAAATGTCAATATTTTTCTTTTTTATACTAAATTATTTCATATGTACTAATAATTATTACTTTCTCTGTATAGTATAAGCGTATGTATGTATTGTATATAAGCAAATTATACGCCCGACAAATTACCCTGTAAAATATTAAAATCGATCAATATGCGACGAAGAGAAGAGACGAATGATAGAAAATGAAAGAAAAATTCAATTCATAAAAAAAAAAGAGACGAAGAATGTGTGTTCTGGTTTTCCTGATTTTTCATTCATTTTCTAATATAGAAAGAAAATTGTGAAACAAAATAAGTGATGTGAAATAAAAAAAATAATTATATTCTATACGAGACGTGCGACCAAGTGAAACGTTTAATTTCTTTTCATACCTGGATACTTGGCAAAACGAGATTCCATTCTATCTTGCGCCTTATAAGCAAATTTGTATAGTATACATAGTATATAGTACATATATGTACACGTATATATAAATAATGAGTAGGAATTCTAATGCGCAGGAAACTAGTCGTCCCTGAGAAATCGTGATAATGTAAATAAAATCAACACTATTAATATACGCATACATAATTGTATATGAGTACATTGTACTCATATATGTGAAGAAAAAGGGTGTAAAAATTCATACAGATACATAGGAGTTCAGGTGAAATAAATGGAACCGTATTCAAATTTCAAAAACAACAAAAATAAGTTTTTTTGATCATAGAATCAATCATCTTCGAGATTTGTAGATTTTTTACAGCCATTCTCAACATCCGCACAGAAAGAAAGGCTAACTTGATTCAAGACAATTTTGCGGTCCAAAAATGAAGACCGAAATTTTCTCGAACCAAGAAAATTGGCACAAAATTGTCCCAATTTTCTTGGCTAGAGAAAATTTTTGATTTGATCCGAGAAAATTTCGGTCTTCATTTTTTTTGGACCCAATTTGTCCCAATTTTCTTGGGCTCGAGAAAATTTTTGATTTGATCCGAGAAAATTTCGGTCTTCATTTTTTTTTTGGACCCAATTTGTCCCAATTTTCTTGGGCTTGAGAAAATTTTTGATTTGATCCGAGAAAATTTCGGTCTTCATTTTTGGACCCCCAAAATTATCTTGAATCAAGAATAATTTTCTTGGCTCAAGTTAAACTTTTTTTCTGTGCGTATGGGAAATTCTGTAAATTTCAAATTTTTTCTTCACCCCGTTTCTGAGATAATAAATTCTGAGTTGAGGGTGCACGCCAAGTATGTAGCTCGGGACACTACCCCCCACTACTACTATATACCAACGACGCGTGAGCGAGTGAGTGAGTGCGTTCGTTTACTCAACCAGAACGGCGTTCGACTGTGTAAATCTAATCTATCTGACGAATCATCATCCTCCAGTAACTAAACCTAACCTAACCTAACATAAAATCAGCTACAGCCTATGACTGATTTAATCTAAAACGATTTAACAATGGCCTAACTTCACCCCAAGCCACGCACTTGCACCCGCACTTTTTTTCCTCTCTCTCTTTCTTTATTTCTTTTTTCACTCTACTTCATTTCACTCAATTTTGAAAACTCTCTCCTTCTCTCTCGCATTTATGGGTCATTCCGTGCCAACTCGAATGAATCTGAATCTGCTCCTATTTTTTTTTTTTACTTTTTTGTTTTTTGATTTTTGATTCTTCTTCCCTTAATCGCACCTCAATTCTCTTCACATTCAGAAGATTAGGAAGAAAATCTATGACCGAGAGTGTGTTTGTTTACCAATCTACTGCAGTCGAGTGTCGGTACACTGTACCCTAAAATCGTGAACCTGTAGTAGGGTAGAGGTTTTGGTTGAAGTTACAGTATACCGAGGTAACGTGTCAGTCAAAGTTAAACCAACCGTAAGAAGGGTGAAAGGGAGGGGTTCTTGTATCAGTAAAGGATATAATAATATAAGATAGAAAGAAAAAAAAAAAAAAAATAGTAACTGCAGTACGTATATATAGATATATAAATATATAGAATGAAGAGACAGATCTGGGAGGGGTGGGTGTCCGACAACAGTAGGAGCCGAAAAATGTTCTCCCCCAACCCCCAATCGGAGGATTCGGGATAGGGGGGGGAGGGGGCTGAACGAAATGGGGTGACGGGGTTCAGCACTGATTGCACGTCAACTTCGATATACTATAAGGATACGTCAGAGAATATGCTACCCCAACCCCCTATATGGTTTTCTATTCTTCTACGATACTGCAACACAACTTCAAATTAATTTGAGTGGTTTTTTTTTCTCTCTTTTCTTTTCTCCCTTCACCCGCGCTGACTGAATGATTGACTGACAGTTAAGGTATTTAGCTGGGGATGATTTCGCTTAACAAGAGTAAAGACCCTTGAAGTTTTTGCTTCTTAATTTTTTAATTCAACTTTTTCCCATTTTCGATTTTAATTTTCTTTCCAGTTTTCTGCTTTTCTCTCGACAATAAATTTTGCAGATTTATATCAAGCACAAATTTTGAAAGAAATTAAAAAAAAAAAAAAAGTGAAAAAAAATCACAAAAAAAGTTACTCCTTCGAGCCGGATTTGAACCAGCGACCTATGGATGTCTTTTCGCCAATGCCACTCTCTTGCATTTCTTTCCAACTACAGTCCACCGCTCTACCAACTGAGCTATCGAAGGCTGTATGTAGAATTGGCTAAGTTAACGACATCACAGTCGGAACCCCAAATAAAAGTAGATCAATTTTGAAAAGATAATCTTAGAATTTCAGGGCGTGATATGAGCGTAGTTTGAAAGAGATATTTAAACGGATTATTTTAGGTTAAGGAAAATTATCGAAAAAATGCGAAAGAGAAACGAAAAATGGAAATATGAATTTTATTGCCCTTTTTTTAGGCTTTGAATGCTCATAATTAAGTCAGAATAGCAGGGTAATGAAGATCCGTTGGTTTAGTACAGTCGGACCCTAAGCACGTCGAACCTAACCTATAAACGTAGTTTTTTTAAACGGCTAAGAGAACTGCAGCGACGTAGTTATAGGTACTTAAATGGGTATAACCTAACCTGAGTTAACTAGTTGCCGACCGTTAACGAGGAAAAGAAACGGCCTCGTATCTATATACTCCCTTCTCAAACCCTGAATAATTAATTGCTTCATGAATGATAACGAGAGACGAATTGCATTTGTCAAGTATAAAATTTGTGAACACATCTAATCGGCAGAAGAATTGAAAAATAATTCATTCGTGATACGAAATTTTGAGAAAAAAATTGATCAACCAGTTCGATCGCCTGTTTTATCGACGTTTTCAACTCTAGGCGTCGAAATTCACGATTTATCGATCGGGAAACGCCGATTCTTGATCTTAAAATAGAGAAATTGTCAAATTTCGGCTCGCATTTAGTTTCCATTAGGGTGATTCAAAAAAGACCTAATTTCTCAGATGTTGCTGCTCATCCGTGAATATTTTGTTGGTGATTTTTAAAAATTACTCCATTTTTTTGAGCTCCATTGGACAATATTTACTACTGCCTCAGTAAAGTTGAAATTTCGAAATTTTGCCATTTTTGGCAATTTCGAAGTTCTCAGATCAAAGCGCTCATCTGGCTACCTCGAGATTCTCATTCAATGAGCATGTTGGTTCAAGATGAGACCCGTACAATAATATTTAGTACTGCCCCGGAGACATTGGAGTTTTTTTCAATATTTTGCGTTTTTTCGGAGATTCGATCGCCAGGTGCTGCTCATGAGACAGTTTCATCCTACCAATATAACGAAGAAATCCAAGCAGTTTGCAGTCTGCGGGACCATTTTTACTACTGCCTCATTGAGGGCGACTTTCCTTCAAGTAAAATTAGCAACATGAGGCAGTAGTAAAAATGGTCCCACAGACTGCAAATTTCGTGTACTGCTTCCTTAAAATGGTAAGAAAATACTGTCTCATGAGCAACACCTGGCGATCCAATCTCTAAGAAAACCCCTAAATAGTGAAAAAACTTCAATGTCTCTGAAGCAGTACTAATATTATCGTACGAGTCTCATCTTGAACCAACATCCTCATTGAATGAGAACCTAGAGGTAGCCAGATGAGGACTTTGATCTGAGAACTTTGAAATTGCCAAAAATGGCAAAATTTCGAAATTTCAACTTCACTAAGGGAGCAGTAAATATTGTCCTATAGAACTTAAAAAAATGGAATAATTTTTCTAAATCACAAACAACATATTCACGAATGAGCAACAACATCTGAGAAATCAGGTCTTTTTTGAACCAACCTAGTGTCCATGTATCGATCATGCGTTTAAAATATTGTGTTTTAAATGATAGATCGTCGATCAGTCGGTAAAACAGGAAGATAGACAACTAATATTTGGCTTTTTGTGCCTAAAATGTGCAGAATTTTATCCCCAATATCTACATGAAGATCTGAGAGATACAACGAGCGATAAAAATAAGCATTTGACATAGACGTTCATGGTTGAAATAGACAAACAGTTTTTAGGGGTTGTTACAATGCTGTAAAATAGTTCAGACATTGTATTATTATGAGAGAGGAAATGTTTGACGTACGTCGAAGAAACGCGCAGCCCATTTCCGGTCCCCAGCTATTACATGTGTGTGTGTATGAAATTTTACGAACTAAGGTATACTCTGCTAGAGCACGTGATCGTTTTTACGCCCTCTCTCTCGCTCTATCTTGAAGGGAGTTTGGGGAGTATAAAAATTCTCCCGTCTGCTTGTTTAAACGACGTTCGGCCATTCGTCGTCGATGGGAAACTGGAAAGCGTGGCCTA
>OX031016.1:42617495-42862495 GCA_943736025.1 Tenthredo mesomela
CTGAAAATTTTAGCTCTTAATATCAATATTAAGAGGTGCCTCATCGCGATTTTTGATTTCCCATTTAAATAACACAGGAAATTTTTTTTTTTTTTTTTTTTTTATTTGGAATTTTATTCCTTTCCAACGAATCATCGTGTTATAAAAATCAATACATATTCTTGTAGGAAATTAAACGATCTCCAAAAAAGGTCTGATGTGATTTTTTGCTAAGTCGAAAAAAAAGTCGTCAGACACCGTTTGAGGTTGAACTTTAACCTTGAATAACTTTGAAACGAGTGAACTTAGCGAAAAATTACATCAGACTTTTTTTGGAGATCGTTTAATTTCCTACAAGAATGTGTATTGATTTTTACAACACAATGATTCGTTGGAACGGAATAAAATTCAAAATAAAAAAAAATAAAAAAATTTCCTGTGTTATTTAAATGGGAAATCAAAAATCGTGATGAGGCACCTCTTAATATTAATATTAAGAGCTCAAATTTTCAGAGGATTTTTTTTTCATCATCTTGAACAATATTTTCATGGTAACTAAAGAAAAAAAAATTAAATTTTTTTTTGGCCCACCCTAATATACATGGTTAATATATAATACGGTACGCGGATAGTACAGTACCGTTCATAAGTTCGGGATCAATTTCCGAATTCTCGATCAAGACAGAAAGTTGAATATCTCGGTAAAAAAAAATCCTAGCCAAATGGTCCAGGTGACATTTGAAAGTGACAAGAACCAGCTTCATTTCGCTTCTTTTTTCATTGGTCCACGATGTTTTCCGCACTCAGTAGATAATTTTGAACATGACCGTTTTTTGCGATTTTCGTACTTTTCAAAAGTCGCGTGTAATTCTTTGGGAAATGGCGATGACATTTTTTTCTCAGTGGCATTTGAAAGTGTCAGGATTAAGCTGTAAGTTGGTATTTTTGAAAAAAATCTGCGATTTTTTTCCGTCAAGTTATTCAACTTTTTGTGCGGAAAGTCAGTTTTTAGAAAATGCGTCGCAACTCGAGAACTGTGAGGTTTTAGATAAAATGTCATGATAAGACAAATGTGTATTTTTTAATTTTCCACTTGTTCAAATTGTAAAAAAAATTTTATTCTTTTTTTGATTTTTTAAAAATTTTTTATATTACATGCATAAATCCGAAATAAAGTTATCAATAAGTTCTGTGATGTTTTTGTTATTATATCATGAAGAAATTTATTGTTGATTTCATTTCGGACTTTTTCATTAAAAAAAAATTTTTTGAAAAATTAAATAATTGAATAAAAAAAACAAAAAATCAAAAAAAAAATCCAAAAAAATTTTTACGGAGTTAAAAACTCAAAAATACACATTTTTCGTATTTTGACATTTTATCTGAAACCCCACAGTTCTCGAGTTACGACGCATTTTCTAAAAACTGACTTTCCGCACGAAAAGTTGAATAACTTGACGGAAAAAAATCGCAGATTTTTTTCAAAAATACCAACTTACAGCTTAATCCTGACACTTTCAAATGCGACTGAGAAAAAAATTTCATCGCCATTTTCCAAAGAATTACACGCGACTTTTGAAAAGTTCGAAAATCGCAAAAAACGGTCATGTTCAAAATTATCTACTGAGTGCGGAAAACATCGTGGACCAATGAAAAAAGAAGCGAAATGAAGCTGGTTCTTGTCACTTTCAAATGTCACCTGGACCATTTGGCTACGATTTTTTTTTTTTATCGAGATATTCAACTTTCTGTCTTGATCGAGAATTCGGAAGTTGATCGCGAACTTATGAACGGTACTGCATATATATATATATATATATATATATTTATAGACTTATTTAAAGAAATTTGCATACACACGTACACGCATATGTATATTAGGGTGTGCCAAAAAAAAAAAAAAAAAAAATTCCAACGCACATCAACATTCTCATAGAGCATCTCAAATAGAATATCTCAGTCCAATATGAGCTCTTAATATTGATATTTAGAACTGCCTATTTTATTTACTAATTTTAGTTACGAATTTTAATTACTGAAATAGCCAGTTCTAAATATCATTATTAAGAGCTCATATTTGGCTGAGATATTCTATTTAAGATGCTCTACCGAAATTTTGATGCGCGGTTGAAAAAAAAAAAAAAATTGTTTTTCCCAGAGTCATATGTCTCCATGACGCTATGACTCAATGTTTATAGGCGAATATCTCTTAACCGGTGAGAGTTAGGAAAATTTTATCTCAGTACTTTTTTATAGAGCGTGAAATTTCCGATAAGAATCTGTCTTCAGATAGTTTCTAAATCAAACCGCTTACGAGAAAAAACAATTCAAAAATTTTCCGATTTTTTTTTTTTTTTTTACATGTTATTCAAATCAAAAATGGGAAAATTGAGTTAGGCAGTTCTAAATATCAATGTTAAGAGCTCATATTTGGCTGAGATATTCTGTTTAAAATGCTCTACCGGAATCGTCATGTGCATTTGAATTTTTTTTTTTTTTTTTTTTGCACACCCTAATGTCTATATGTGCAGAATTATACACATAAACGCGAGAATAAATATGCTTCGCATCCCCCGTACCTGATATTCCACCCTTCCCGCAAATTTTTTTATCCCCTCCGTTTGTCGTTTGAGAGGGACTTTTCATATCAAAGATGATTTTCCGCCAGTTGGAATTATGGGAATTATTAATAGACGTCGACGAGTCCGGAAAAATCGTTGGGAAATTATATGGAACAGTGAAATTGAAAACATAAATGGCGATGAAAAGTTCTGCGGAAATGGGAGGAAAATTTCAGTAACTTGGAAAATAAAGTGAAGCTGGAGATGAGAAAATTTTCGGAAAGGCGGGAAAATCGTGAGAAATTTGAAAAACGTTTGTCGATCGGAAAATTCTTGAAGATGTAAGAAAATGTGAAAAGATATTTTGGGAAATCGAAAAAATCTTGGTGTGGATCGGAAAATCGTTGGAAAATTAGGGAAATTCTTGGTTAGTGAAAGGGACGGTAAATTATCTGGGAATTATAAGATCGGGAAATTCATAACATTTGGGAAAATTTGGAAAAGTCGAAAAATCGCTGGATAATTGTAAAAGCTTTTGTGAATTGGAAAATTCTTGGTCAGCGAGAGAAACGGAAAATCATCGGGAAATCGGAAAATCGAAAAATTTAGAAGAGTCAAAGAAAATTTGGAACAATCAGAAAATCGTTGGGGGTCGGAAAATCGTAGGGAAATTGGAGAAAATTTTGTGTGCCGAAAAATTGGCGTGAATTGAGGGTCGGAAAATATATGAATGTATTATGTATAATTTCCATGAAAATTGGAAAATCCGTACATGTAAAATTTGTTGAAAAACGATAAAAATCGTTATTCATTTATTTATTTTAAAAGCACTCGGGCGAGTTTGAATCGGATTCATATCCCTACGGTATAAGTATAGAGGTATACGCTATACATTCTGTACCTAGAGCTACTCCACGTGGTCAAAGAGACCGAGCGACCTACTTGGGGCAGGTCAGTGAAGTTACCAGCGGTTCAATAATTTAGGTGTTTTTAGGGGAATCCCCTGTATACGTGTAGTTACACACCCGCACTGAACAGACCCGTCAGAAACAGTAACGAAAACAGTAATAAATCGGAAATGAAAAAAATTTCGAAGAAAATATAATTATTTATATGAATTATTGTCACCGATTTTTTTATCCGATTTATCAAATTCGAAACAAATTTCATCGATCTCTTATTCAATCACTGCTAATCGTCGCGTTGTATTATATATCCGCAAATCGTTTGATTATAAAATCTCAGTGAATGGATTAGGTCGATTGGCCGTTAGAATTTCCCGAGGGCATGGACGGGAATCGTTAAAAGTTTAGTTTCCCCATCCGGGCTAATGCGTATCCGTTACTCGTTTCACTTTAAATAAAAATAAAGTGGTTTCTCTCTCTCTCTTCCTCCCTCCCTCCGTTCATTCGTTCGTTCGTTCGTTCGTTTAATTTCGCTTAGCAGTTCTCTGCCGATTTCGATGTCGATCGATTACCGGAATTAAAATAAAATGCAAATCTCTATCGCTCGTTCCTGTATACCTACTCAGCTCTACCTTTCACTATATGCTAATACGTTTATACTTTGGTAATCGTTGAGTGCGGAACAGATGCCGATGTTTTTTTTTTATTTACCGATACCGATACTATAACCATTTATTCATTTATACGTTTAAATTTCGTCCTTCGAATAATGATAAGATTTCAAGTACATATAGAGAGAAAGGTATATAGGCGTATATAGGTACTATATAAATAAATTTATCTTCCCTGAAGGAAGAGAAAAGGATGCTCGACTCGAGCCCCACTGGATAACGAAATACGAAATGCTCTCCTGATCCCTGGGGGACAATTGGTATCAATAGTTTATTGGCGGAAGATATAAAAGGCGCGGATGTCCGGAGAAATAAGATAAAGAATTGGAATTTGTCTTATTTCAACGAAGATTTGATTCTGGGACTGATTAAGTATTCATTTATCCATTTCACTGCTCAGTAGAATAAAAGAAATAAGAGGGAAGCTGGGACTAATTATTCTTACACTCAATTACTCGGTACAGAATTTATTCCATAAATCGGTTGGCTTTCTTTCATCAAAATTAACCAATTCAATGTTTTATTAGTATCAAATCGGTAGATCCACCCAACTCTTTGATCGAAAATATTGAAATCGGTACTCAAAATCTTCCCAAGCAATAAATCGGTTCAATTTTTGCACCGAAATAACCCAATTTACTCTCAATCAATTTCTTGAATCGATAAATCGGTTGAAATTTAGCCTAAAATATATCGAAATCGGTATCAAAGTCCTGCTGAGCCGTAAATCGGTTGAATTTTTGTATCGGTATCATTTTGAATCGTTGAACGCAATCTTAGGTTGACTCAAGGCTGTTCAAACTTCTACTTGATGATATCCAATTGATAAATCGGTTGAATTTTTGCATCAAAGTAAACGAAATCGGTATATTTTTCGTCGACGATCGATCAACAAAAAAAAAAAAAGAAAAAAGATCGGTGAGACTAGTTGACGATTATAAACATGAAATTTCTTGTTTCCTGAGAATCTGATGGATCGAAATGATCGACCGGTAATATTTTTTTCTGTTTCTTCGCCCACCGCAAAGTATAGAGAACATCGGTATATAATTGAGGCACTTTAAGGGCTGGACCATCAATATTCCAATAATTCACAGGCTGGAAGGGGTTCCGTTCAGTTCAGTTCAGTTCAGTTCAGCTCAGTTCCGTTCCCTCGGGTGTTAGAGTCCCCGATCCTCCAGTTCTCTGGCAATGCATCACACTGTCCACAGCCCCGTAACTCAACCTGATGCAGAACGCTACGTACACTCACTCACTAACCAAACCCAGGATGGTATACCGGTCAATAAATACCCACACACAAAGACAGACGCAAACACATGTATATGTACATATACATAGAAATCGATAGACACATAGGCATGATTTGTGGAATCTAGAATCTTCAGATAAAGACATATATGTAGATCTACACACCTGAACGTTGAAAAATAATATCGAACCGATTTATGTTCAAAAGATCGGTAAAATAATTTAATTATTTTTAAATATTTTTTCGGTTTGCAGGACGTATTTTATTTTTTTAATTTATCCTCAACGTTTTGATGCGTATTCAAAAAATTCCTTGTAATTATATACCTATAGTTCTTAATTAATATCAATAGAAAATTGATAAAATCGTATTTTCAATCGATTTCGCAGTTTGTTTGATTTTGTTTTCTCGCTTTTGTGTGATGTTCTACAACAGTGCAGCACGTAGCTGCACTATTAGAGACAGAATTTCACAGCTGGAGGGTGCATAGCTGGCAGGATGAAAAGAACCCTTCTGGTTTGACGCGCTCGCTTCAGCAATAGCTCTGGTGTTCTAAAGCAGCTACATACGTATATACAGGGTGATTCAAGTAGAAGAGTCCAAATTTTGAGGATTGATTCCCTATGAAAATTTGAGACTAAATTTTCTCTACCAAAAATTTGAGGGACCTATAGTTTCCGAGCTACGTAAGATCTTGGTTGACCAATCGCAGAGCGTATAGAGCGCACTGACACCCGGGTCACTGCGCAACTCGCACTCATGCGCCACCTATAAGTCTCAGCGATTGGTTAGCTAAGATCTTACGTATCTCGGAAACTAATTGTCCCTCGAATTTTTGGTAAAGGAAATTTAGTCTCAGAATTTCACAAAGAATCTTTCCTCGAAGTATAGCGTGCTTAACTTGAATCACCCTGTAGATATGACTATAATATGGAGATATCATTATGTATAATGACTTTTTAACTTTCGAGAGCAAAATGATGAACCGACCTCAGGGTTATATACTGTATGAAGTATATAGTACACAGCATATGCAGTGAACTGTTAAAAAGAGGGATAGGGTTGTAAAGTAATAAGTATATAGTACCAAGTTACATATCTACCATACCTATCTAAGTATCTATCTCAACTAACTAACTAACGCAACTAACTAACTAATCCAGAACGCGTAGCGAGGCGCGAAGATTTAATTCCACGATAAAACCCGCATATATGCATTTTACAGCATATGGTGTATGTATATATGCGCTATTATATCATAGGAATATTTCATATAATATGTGAATTCAGTCGTTTGAAATTGAAATTTTCTATTGTGTCGTCAAATTTTTTTCGAATAATAATAAAAAAAAAAAAAAAAAAAACGAGATCACAAAATGTGAGAAAAAAAGTGTGATTTTGAAAAATTATTCCATTTTTTTTTTAGCTCTATAGGACAATATATTTACTACTGCCTCAGTGAAGTTGAAATTTCGAAATTTGTGCCATTTTTGGCAATTTCAAAGTTCTCAGATCAAAGTCCTCATCTGGATACCTCTAGGTTCTCATTCAATGAGGATGTTGGTTCAAGATTAGACTCGTACGATAATATTTAGTACTGCTTCAGAGACATTGAAGATTTTTCACTATTTAGGGGTTTTCTTAGAGATTGGATCGCCAGGTGTTGCTCATGAGACAGTCTTTTCTTATCATTTTAAGGAAGAAGTACACAAAGTTTGCAGTCCGTGGGACTATTTTTACTACTGCCTCATGTTGCTAATTTTACTTGAAGGAAAGTCGCCCTCAATGAGGCAGTAGTAAAAATGGTCCCGCAGACTGCAAACTGCTTGGATTTCTTCCTTATATTGGTAAGATGAAACTGTCTCATGAGCGGCACCTGGCAATCGAATCTCCGAAAAAACGCAAAATATTGAAAAAAAAACTCCAATGTCTCCGAGGCAGTACTAAATATTATCGTACGAGTCTCATCTTGAACCAACATGCTCATTGAATGAGAATCTCGAGGTAGCCAGATGAGCGCTTTGATCTGAGAACCTTGAAATTGCCAAAAATGGCAAAATTTCGAAATTTCAACTTCACTGAGGCAGTATAGTAAATATTGTCCAATAGAGCTAAAAAAAAAATGGAATAATTTTCAAAAATCACAAACAACATATTCACGGATGAGCAGCAACTTCTGAGAAATTAGGTCTTTTTTGAACCACCCTAGGCATCATTTGATGTGTGTACATTGTACATAGACTATACGGTGATTAATTGGTTGTCGTCGATCCCAATAGCTATATATACCTATATACGCTATACATCGAGGCGATGTGACGCGGGTTGCATGTCACCGTGTCACACTTGTCAGGGCTTTGTCACTACCGTACAAACACACTTCTGTATACATAAATATATACGTGTATACATACATACGATATATATATATGCATATATATAATATATAAACCCATATGTGTGCAACAAGCAAGTAACCAAACGGCCTACCCTTTACCCTGCACGTATGTGTATGTATGTACATATGTATCTATGTATGCTGTACATAGTTATATAGGTATATAACCGGCCAAAGCAAATTGCATTGTAACCAAACTGCAACAGGCGTGTCATTAATCAATGCCTCTCAATGCCAATGCTCATTGCACCAGAATATGTATGCACAATGCACATAGTATATGTGCATACAGATATATACATATATACATGCGTCGAACCCTTTTCATTTCCTATAGAAAATTATTTTAGAAAAATCTCGTTTCCAGAAGAAAAAAAAAAAAAAGAAGAAAAAAAATTTTTGTAAAAATGACACAAAAAAAAAAAAAAAAACAGGAACAGGAAATAATCTAGAATCGGAAAGAAGGAAGAAAAAATAAAAATAAAAATTGAAATCCAATTAAGAAAAGGGTTCGAAATGTTATTTGGACGGTATTAAACTGTATTTCCTTTTATTACACATGTGTATAGATATGGGCAGGTGTTTTGGGGTGTTTTTTTTTTTTTTTTTTTTCATTGGCTAATACTTCACATATGTATTAAAGGTGATAAATGATTAACAATAGTGTGAAATTAACGATTCGATATATACACACGATCGCAGGATATACCTACAGAGGTTTCATTTGGTTTCATTTTTTGTTCTGCTGCAGATCGTTAAATCGAAGGGTTAACACCTAACGGCGAACCCCCCATGTAATCCCCATACATACATATGATCATTTAATTTTCTGACAAATGTATATATGATATGTTTCTATACGGATTTGTAAAAATCACTATGCATAGGGAGTCGAGCGTTGGCAGTGATCCGTTACATGACCAACCGATTTTCACACCCTTTTTTCATTTTTATGACAAATATTAATTAATAACTTCGAAAATGTGTCAAAATCGTATGAAGTTTGGTATATAATACAGGAAAATCACCAATTTCTATAGATCTGAAAGAAATTGTCTGAGATACTAGGGAATGATGAAAAAAAATCCCTAGGATTTAACAAAACCCTTACGGAAAATACACTCAATTCCTGAGTGTGAACACTGAATTTTTAGTGTAAACACTGAATTTTGGCTGTAAAACTCTTAAATTGGGAGTTGACTTTCACATTTCGAAGGTTCAACTCCCAAATTGAGAGTTAACTCCCGAAATTCGAGTGTCGAAAACCCAAATTAAGAGTTGACTACCAAATTTTGAGTGTCCAACTCCCAAATTGAGGGTGGACTCCCAAATTTTAAGTGTCGAACTCCCAAATTAAGAGTTGACACTCAAATTTCGAGTGTCGAACTCCCAAATTGAGAGTTGACTGCCAAATTTTGAGTGTCCAACTCCCAAATTGAGGGTGGACTCCCAAATTTTGAGTGTCGAACTCGCAAACTGAGAGTTGACTCCCAAATGAGTGACACCCAAAAGAGGGTCAACACTCAACTGAGAGTCAACACCCAAGTTAGGTGTACGAAAGTACACCTCAGTTGAAAGTCACTACTGAGTGTTATTTTGAGGCTTATTTTGAGTGTTTTTTCCGTAAGGGTAATCCTGTAACAAGTTGATTTTCTTTGAAAAAAATAGAAATAAAATAACGAAAGGGGTGTAGAAAATTGTGAAGCTCTGTACGACGTCCGATACTAATAACAGCACATTTCAGATTCCGGGTGAAAAAGAGCACGTTTCAAATTCCGGGTGGAAAAGAGCATGTTTCAGATTCCGGATGAAAGAGAACACGTTTCAAATTGAGAATGAAGAATAGCACATTTCAGATTCACTCGAAAACTAGCACAATTCAGATTGAACCGAATATTACTTATTAGCAAGTGTCAAGTAGGTTTATTATAAGATTGAATTAATCATTCAATGATAAAATTGAATCGAGTTTTTGTGCACAATTGTGCATTTCCAATTTCATAATAAACCCACCTGACACTTACTAATGAGTAATATTCGCTTCGCCTGAATTGTGCTAGTTTTCGAGTGAATCTGAAACGTGCTATTTTTCATTCTCAATCCGAAACGTGTTCTTTTCCATCCGGAATCTGAAACATGCTCTTTTTCACTCGGAATCTGAAACGTGCTCTTTTCCACCCGGAATTTGAAATGTGCTCTTTTCCACCCGGAATTTGAAACGTGCTCTTTTTCACCCGGGATCTGAAATGTGCTGTTATTCGTATTGGGCGTCGTGTAGATGTTGAATCAATAGTCGGAAACCGTATGTGGGGGTAAGGTGAGAAAATTCCCCAGGATTTGATTGAAGTTCTCTAGGGAATAATGAAAAAAATCCCTAGGTACTTGACGGAATCCTCTATACCGAGTACTTTTATTTGAAAACAAAAAAAAATAGGAAAAGACTATGCGGTGTGATAAATTCTGAATCTCTGTAGATGTTAAGAATTAATATAGTGATAAAATCGAATGGGGGTAGGTAAGTGAGAAAAAGTCCCTAGGATTTTGTTCAAGTTCTTTCCTAACAATTTGAAAAACCGTTTAACACCTCTCTCGCAGCTCTTCAAGTTTCAGTGTACACCTTCTTCACCTAGAGTCAGGATCATCTCCTTCAAGATCTGTAGGTCTGTTACCAAGGCATAGCTGCATTGATGATGGGGTTGCTATGGTGACGCTAAGAGCCCATTGTTGCACCCTGCATCAGGGTACGGGTACAGGGTAGGTAGGTAGGTGCAGGGTATAGGTACTGTGTTGGTACCAAGCCATGCTGCACCCCCGGAGTATGATGATGATGATGACGATGTACATACGCATGGGATATTTATTCCCATGTAATCGTAGGTGTATCCCTTCTCTCTCTCTCTTTCTCTCTCTCGCACACGCACATATACATGAATCTACCATAGTCTGGTGGTTAGGGGTGCGTCTTCCACGCGCGTATCAAGCGCCCTAGATGAAGGGGTCGTCGCGACGACCACCAGGTGCTGGAGAAGTGGGGAATTCCGTAATACATACCTATATTATACGAAGCTACAAGGTACATATATATACACATGCACCACACATGTCTCCAGTCGGTTTCCCTGCTCCCTCTTCTCTCTTCTCTCTTCTCTCTTCTCTCGACGCCCTGATGCATCATCATCTACATATATGTGCCAGTGGTATCAAACCCCTTCACCATACACTGCAGGGTGCAACGTCCTCCCCTTAAAGACGAACTAACGCTACAAGAATTTTTTAAGATCTCGATCACCGATCTGATGCCTTTTTTTACTCTATTCAAGCACTGGTTACTATTTTCGCTATCGATATCTGGCTATTTTAACAATTCATGAACTAGTTACCGATCTACGATTTTTTTTTACAACCATTTTATGCGGATTTTGGAACACGATTTTAATTCTTTCAGTCAACGATCATCGATTTTTTTCGTCTCACAACTCATTTGGATTCATCCTCAACCGATTTTTCATATTTTTCACATCATTACTATTTCCAGGCTTCACTCTTTCTTCGATCTTGATCTTTCACTTTCTTTTTTTTTTTCATCGGCTTCAGTCATTTTGTTTTTACCGATTACCGATCCCTTCATTACTATATTCAATCCCACTCTTACCGGTCTGCAATATTTTATCTCGATTTCTAACAATTTCAGTTCTCTTCGCCTTTTACTCTATCGCTTGCTTTCTCGAAATCGATTTCTTCTGTCTCATCCTTACCGATTCCTAATTCCTAATTTATTTTGCATCCATTCTCAACTATTTGTTCAATCAACAATCGTTCGACACTATTTCGTTCAATTTTTCATCTCATTTTTCTAATTACTGTCAATCATTATACCGATCAACCGATTTTTCGTTCATTCTTTTATCAATTTCTTGCAATTTTTTTTTCTCTTCCGTTTCTTATTTTACATCCTTCGTTTCCAATTATTATACAGATACGATCATTAATACGAGACAAATGTGATATCGATTCGCACATATATGTAGATGTAGTACATACATACATAGATCTGTCAGTTCGGTTGCATTAGTAGTAATTTCCGCACGCGTAGGCGTGTCGTAAGCACAAAGCCCGATTTATCCACCCTGCATGGAGACAAAGTAGACTAGAGGATAAAGTATCGGAATAAGAAGGGACGAGGATGAGGATGAGGATCACCCTGCGAGTAAAGAGGTAAAAATGGGGGTGAAAAAAAAAAATGATAAAAATAAAAAAAAAATTGGAAAACCGAGGAAAATATCTGATGTGCAGAAGTACACGCATAATATACATATAGGTACGTTTATCAAACCATCCCCTTTACTACTACTGCAGTGTGTTCACTTTGTGATTAAAACAACGTAGTCATCCTTGGCTGACTGAAGCCAGGAAAGAACCTGCCAGGCATAATTATTATTTCTGTGTGTCCCGTTCATGAAAAAAAAAAATAAAAAAAATATAACAATAATGATAACAGTCACTGTGATTATTATTCGAGTACCATACAAATGACATGGGAATACCTTATACCGCAATCATCATTCGGACTGCTGCAATGCATTGTTTTACATCTGGTTTCTTTTTCATCAATTTTTTGTGCAAAATTTTTATCCTCAATCATCGGTGCAGCAGTTAGATAGCTGCCAAAATCGATGACGAACTGTACAGTGTGTGCAATAGTCGTATATGTGTATATATAAATGTAGGTATGGTATGTCTATATGGTTGATTTGAAACGACGAGGAGAAAATTAACAACCGAATAATGAAGTCAGTGTTTCATGCCCTGTGAAATTGCAACAGCATGTATCTGCAGTTATATCTTTCGAACGATCGGAGATCTACCTACTCTATATATATATGTTTCATACTACATATATACACGTTACAACACACTTTATCAGTAAATACATGCACATGCATACATGTGAATGGGATACAGTGATTCCATCATAGTACTGCTGCAGGGATCAAATTCAAAACCATAAAAACTTCTCACCGTTCAATTCCGTTACATTCGACAAACGTATACCATAACTCTTCCCCTGTCTCTCTTTCTCGCTTTCTCTTCATAAAAAAAATCGCTGAAATAATCGTCGCGATTTTTTTTTTTGGTTCTTCTGTTTTTTTTTTTTTTTTTTTGTTTTTTTTTTTACAAAATTTGTTGTAGCTTTTGATCTACGGTTTTGACAGTAGAAACGAAAATCTCTTGAACAAAGATCACCATCTTCTTTTTTCAAACGACGTCAATCGTTTTTTGAGATTGTTAAGATTCGAACAATTAAAATTAAGGGGACCACTACAGCGACTTTTCGAGACATCATCATAGTCCGAAATCAATTTATTTCATAGCCAAAGTTCATTTCACATCAAAATATTCTTCTTTTTCAAAATCATGTGTCGTAAGGATTTCAGAGCACCGTTGGATCGATTCAGGTCATCTTGGATTCATTTTCTTCAGAAAACAAATCCTCATCATGTGAATGTAGGAATTTTGACAATTTTTCGTTTTGGCCAAGTTATTTAAGAAATGAGTGATAATAATTTTTGCAAATTTGGTAAATTGATCATAACTTATGACATAATTTTTTATTTTAAAATTCCTACATTCACATGATGAGGATTTGTTTTCTGAAGAAAATGAATCCAAAATGACCCGAATCGGGCTAACGGTGCTCTAAAATTCTTACGACACATGATTTTGAAAAAGAAAAATATTTTGATGTGAAATGAACTTTGGTTATGAAATAAATTGATTTCGGACTATTTAACGAATTTTTCAATACTTTATGAAGAAAAAACCGTCGAAAAACTTTCAAACATCTCATTTGTTCTGATTCTACATTCGTTCTTGTTGTTTTTAATTTGATAAGACTACAATTAATGGAGTTTCAGTTACGTTTTCATTAAAAAAAAACCGTTGCAGAATCATTGGCCATTTTATTTTTTTCGAACTCGTCACCCTTACGGTAAATACACTCAATTCCTGAGTGTGAACACTGAATTTTTAGTGTAAACACTGAATTTTGGGTATAAAACTCTTAAATTGGCAGTTGACTTTCAAATTTCGAGTGTCGAACTCCCAAATTGAGATTTGACACCCAAATTTCGAGTATCGAACTCCCAGGTTTAGAGTTGACTCCCAAATTTTGATTGTCGAACTCCCAAATTGAGAGTCGACTCCCAAATTTCGAGTGTCGAACTCCCAAATTTAGAGTCGACTCCCAAATTTGGAGTTTCGAACTCCCAAATTGAGAGTTGACTACCAAATTTTGAGTGTCCAACTCACAAATTGAGGGTGGACTCCCAAATTTTTAGTGTCGAACTCCCAAACTGAGAGTTGACTCTCAAATGAGTGACACCCAACAGAGGGTCAACAGTCAACTGAGAGTCAACACCCAAGTTAGGTGTACGAAAGTACACCTCAGTTGAGAGTCACTACTGAGTGTTATTTTAAGGGTTATTTTGAGTGTTTTTTCCGTAAGGGCATTCTCTTCCGTTTTAATCGAATTTTGAAACGGATTTTCAGTTTCGTTCGATTTAAGAAACCCTTCCTCCGTCCAGTCTTCTGTTTCAAATCTTCCAAATTATTCCCGGCATAACGCATTTGAATTTCGAATAGTATTTTCAAATGACAGAGAATCGTCACAAAGTTGATATATATAGGTGGTTGTGTTGTACCTATAGCTGAATTTATACCAATTTCGCCGTACGCGTTCGGAGAGAAATGTAATAGATTGCTCGTCGAAATTCGAGAACGGACAACAACAAATAGGGGTAAATTTTTTATACAGTATGTAATCACGCGAGATTCAACTCTCTCTCTCTCCCTCTCTCTCTTTATTTCTATCTGTCGCAGGTTGGTTGTTAACGATGATGATCGCTGCTCTACTCGAATGAATGTATATATGCATATATATGTATATATACCCCGATCATGATTCAACCGGGAATGAGGCTAGGACCCGAAATGATTTCGAAATGCATATGTGCATTCCATCATCCCGCGTACGGGTGCAGGTATAGGTTAGGGATCTGTTCCGTTGTTAATGTGTGGGAAAAGCCAATATAACCTAACCGAACCTAACCTAACTGTAACCTAACCATGCAATAGAGAATGATGAACTATAGAAGGATTGAAAGTGCAATCGCTGGTGTTAACACCGTTATAACACCCCATGGTGAAGCGAAACACGCAGCTATATTGGAAATACCGTTGTTACATATATATGTATACCTAGCTATACGTGTATACCGCAACGCGGAGAGTTGTCAGGATTGTCTTTTGTTTTTTTTGTTTTATCATTATTATCATCTATGACGATCGTGTATAGGTCATTTGAGTGAAATATTCACGAAGATGAATAAGCTCATAATTCTCGAAACAATTGAGTGTATGGATTGGCATCGAATGGACTATATAAAAAAAAATTCACTTGCTTATATAGTATAGGGCATTCCTTGCCAATGACAAACGATGGGCAATTGGCATGAAAGGTACTGTATAAAATCGTAATTTATCAATATATAGGGCATTCCGTGCCAATGACGAAAGATATTATTTGGAATAGAGCTTGATCGGATCGGGATGGTAGTTGTTGTTGTTTTTTTTTTTTTTTTTTGTTTCATCATTATTATCATCTGTGACGATCGTGTATCCCTATACACTAGCCCTATACATATAGGGCATTTGAGTGAAATATTCACAAAGACAAATAAGCTCATAATTCTCGAAACAATTGAGTCTATGGATTGGCATCGAATGGACTATATGAAAAAAAATTCACTTGCTCAGAGAGTATAGGGCATTCCTTGCCAATGGCGCCTTAAAAGGCACTGTATAAAATCGTCATTTATCAATATATAGGTCATTCCGTGCCAATGACGAAATATATTATTTGGAATAGAGCTGGATCGGATCGGGAGGAAAGGCACTTTATAAAATCGTTATTTATTAATATATAGTGCATTCCATGCCAATGACAAAAGATTGGAAATAAGGCTGTATGCGTATTGGGATGAAAGGCACTGTACGAAAACGTAATTTACCAATATATAGGTTATTCGATGCCAATGCGAGATAATTTCATTAGCAGGGAATGCGCCATAGAAACTAGGCTCAACCCATCAACGCAGCTACATGTATACGTACTCTATCAGCAGCACCGGTATATTGCATCGAAAATTGACTTAAAACCAGCCGCTCACTGAACTGGACGTTCGGACAGGTTTCCACAAAATTTTCATCAGTTTCACATCAACGGTGCTATATGCTGCTGCTGCTACTCTACACAATCACGTACAGCGAAAAACAATCTCTATACTCTAAACCAGAAAAAAATTTGAAAAAAAAAAAAAAAAAAATGGCAAACGAAATTATGAAAGATCGTATCTTTCTCAATTTCGTTTCTCAGTTTCTCTTCATTTTCTCGAAAACTACTAAAAGAGAGAGAAGAAAATGGATTATCTCGCATTCAAAGGGTGAAAATAGTAGAAGTTCGACAATAAATTTGCAATATTCAACAATATCTATATTGCTCTATATGCAGGCTGCTCGATATAGCAGAGAATAAAATTCAACCCCTCTATAGTTCCTATATTGACATTACTGCGGTGCAGTACAGACGAGCAATAATACGAGGGCGATAGGTAGGTAGGGTTTGGTAGGTACCTGTGTTTAGTACCTACTTTCGTATTATCACGATACACGTTTGTTGTTCACTGTTCATGGATATGGTATTGCCTTCAATTCAAAAATATCCTACGGAGAAAAAAAAAAAAGGAAATGAAAGAAAAAATAGAATACGTGAAAAAAAAGAAGAAAAAAAAAAATTTCAACACTAGTGTGAAAAACAACTTTTTCAAGTTTTTTTTTTTTTTTGTTTCATTTCTCTTCCTTCTCATTCCTGGATATCGAAATCTTGATGTAGGATAAGGAGAAGAAGAAGAAAAAAAAATTTCAACACTAGTGTGAAAAAACAACTTTTTCAAGTTTTTAATTTTTTTTTTTTTTTTTTTTTTAATTTTATTTTATTTCGACAAAGAAAATATACGATCCGGTTGTATAGTAATGGGAAAATTATTTACAATAGATATACATGATATATAGGGGTAGTAGGTAGGCTGGGCATCCTTTACGAGCAATGTCTAATGGATTGCAGAGCGTGGCTATAATACGTATAGATATATATATATGCAGGTAAACATGAAATTTCACGTTCACGATTATTGCAGTAGTAATAGAGTAGCCTGCTGGTTATCTGCACACTAGCTGGTGTGGGGTTATTTAGGGTTTATACTTTAGGTACTCTTGTCTGTTTTTCTCACTATAATACATATATTTTCTGTCTAAGTTAATTTTATAATCTACCTACGTATGTGATAAAGATTATGTATTATAATCGGAGAAATTTATTTCTAGATTATATACAGGGTGAATATTCTCCGAGGTCTGATGTGGGAGGAGCTTCGAACTGCCTAAGCTCCGCCTTCATCTATTCATACTAGTTCGATTATCAAAATAATAGTGTGTGATTATCAAGCAGATATACCCTTGTGAATAGAAGATAAGGCGGAGCCTCGGCACGTCGAAGCTCCTCCCATATCAGACACCGAAGAATATTCACCCTGTATATATGTGAAATAAGAATATTAGATGATAAGATCATTTATAACAATAATAATAACAATTACCAGATGTGTTCAGGAATTAAGAACCCGAAATTATTACATTTGGAATATAAGGCGAAGAATAAGGGAAGGAAAGGGTTGGTCGAGGTCTGCGGTATGAATTTTAACAACCGAATCCTCCACCTCCATAATAACTCGTTTTCATTCCATAAACAAAAGCAGAAAATATATTTTGCACAAAATTTTACGAACCGGAAATTCGGTTTTATGCCTTTTTAGTTATACCTTATATTAGGTACCTAAGACATTCCAACGCGCTATTCTGGTGGGAGAATCACCTCGCGAAGGAGATCACAGAGTGTGGTAAAATTTGTATTTTATATTTTTATTTATTGCATTTTTGATGTCGACATTAAATATCTTTTGTTTTTTCTTAACATTCTGAGAGATGGACTAAAATTTTTGGAATTATTTTAATGCTCGGAATGTGAACGAGGATATTCGTATTTCATTGTGTCACAATCAGGTGTGTGTGTATAGGATCGACGAGAGAAACGATTGAAAAATAATAAAAGTATAGGAGAAACAAAAAAAAAGAAAAGAAAAATAAATAACGAAAGCTTTTTTTCATTTTTTTTTTTTGTCATTTTATCTCGTTTTTCATTTTACTACGGACTCTGGGCTTGTCAGCGGTCCACACACCCGTTAAGTAAAGCTTTCGTATTTTTCTGACACCTATCCTACCAACCGTATCAGTCCATATGTGTGTTGAATCGGTTTTAATAAATGAGAAATATATTCATTTCAATATTTTGGAGTGCATGAAATTTTGTCAGAAGCATCTTGTCAGAAACGGTTTCGTAAAATCAATACTACAAAATCACCAGTGACTTTCTGTGATAAACCCCTAGGATCTTAAGGAATGATGAAAAAATCCCTAGGATACTAAAAAATGGTGTAAAAAATAACTAGATCCTAGGGACTAGTGAAAAAAATCCCTAGGATCTTACGAAACAGTCAAAGAAATCCCTGGGATCCTAAGAAATAGTGGAAAAAATCCTTATATCGTAGGGAATAGTGAAAAAAATCCCTAGGATCCTGAGAAATGGTGTAAAAAATACCTAGATCCTAGGGAACAGTAAAAAATCCTTAGGATCATACGAAACAGTCAAAAAAATCCCTGGGATCCTAAAAAATAGTGAAAAAAAATCCCTAAATCGTAGGGAATAGTGAAAAGAATTCCTAGGATACTAAGAAATGGTGTAAAAAATACCTAGATCCAAGGCAACAGTGAAAAAGATCCCTAGGATCTTACGAAACAGTCAAAAAAATCCCTGGGATCCTAAGAAATAGTGAAAAAAAAATCTCTAAATCGTAGAGAATAGTGAAAAGAATCCCTAGGATACTAAGAAATGGTGTAAAAAATACCTAGATCCAAGGGAACAGTGAAAAATATCCCCAGGATCTTACGAAACAGTCAAAAAAATCCGTAGATCGTAGGGAATAGTGAAAACAAATCCCTATAATCCTAAGAAATGGTGTAAAAAATACCTAGATCCTAGGGAACAGTAAAAAAAATCCCTAGGATCTTACGAAACAGTCAAAAAAATCACTGGGATCCTAAGAAATAGTGAAAAAAAATCCCTAAATCGTAGAGAATAGTGAAAAGAATCCCTAGGATACTAAGAAATGGTGTAAAAAATACCTAGATCCAAGGGAACAGTGAAAAATATCCCTAGGATCTTACGAAACAGTCAAAAAAATCCCTAAATCGTAGGGAATAGTGAAAACAAATCCCTATAATCCTAAGAAATGGTGTAAAAAATACCTAGATCCTAGGGAACAGTAAAAAAAATCCCTAGGATCTTACGAAACAGTCAAAAAAATCCCTGGGATCCCAAGAAATAGTGAAAAAAAAAATCCCTAAATCGTAGAGAATAGTGAAAAGAATCCCTAGGATACTAAGAAATGGTGTAAAAAATACCTAGATCCAAGGGAACAGTGAAAAAGATCCCTAGGATCTTACGAAACAGTCAAAAAAATCCCTAGATCGTAGGGAATAGTGACAACAAATCCCTATAATCCTAAGAAATGGTGTAAAAAATACCTAGATCTTAGGGAACAGTAAAAAAAATCCCTAGGATCTTACGAAACAGTCAAAAAAATCCCTGGGATCCTAAGAAATAGTGAAAAAAAAATCCCTAAATCGTAGAGAATAGTGAAAAGAATCCCTAGGATACTAAGAAATGGTGTAAAAAATACCTAGATCCAAGGGAACAGTGAAAAATATCCCCAGGATCTTACGAAACAGTCAAAAAAATCCGTAGATCGTAGGGAATAGTGAAAACAAATCCCTATAATCCTAAGAAATGGTGTAAAAAATATCTAGGACGCAGCAAAATGCTCTACAAGGTTATTTTCTTTGTTTTTAACGGTGAAAAAAGTTCTGATGACTTAATTGGAAGATAGGAAAAGGGAACAAGATTTTCAAAATTTAGTCAGTCCTCGATACCTCGGGATTCGTTGCATCTCTCTGCTTTCTGAAATCTGCGATAAAGGCACGAATACGCGTAGGGATCAGTTCGCCACTTTTCCCTCTTTGTTAAACCGCCTTTCTGCGCCGAGTTGCACACTGCAGTTAACGCGACCCTTGCACGTATGTGAGTACCTTTCATACCTTTACATATACGCGAGTATAGTGCGTTTGCAGAATTTCCTCCCCATCATGATCGTCTCGCAGGAGATTCACCAACGCGTATTATTATACGTGTACATATATACTATATATATGCGGATACGTATATTACGTCACACCGTTTCACAAACGCTAGGATATATAACCGTATGTGTTTCACCAGGTCAGGTCAACGTCCTGTCCCTCGCTTAATGCACATACTACACCCCTTCTTCTTATTCCTTAGCAGTGCACAATCCGCGCCCCCTATACGATGTTAAACACGAATCGTAATGCATGCATTCCTCTATAAAATGCATTACGGGGATATATATGGGGCTGGATTTTCAAATGGAAGTCGTACTACGATCGTTATGCAACCTCTCTCATGTTCTACTGGCCGAAATCTACTGATACTCTCTAAAATATCCAGTGATTTAAATTTTATTAAGACATATTTACGAAATCAAAGTGCACCGATACTACGAAACAGTTTTTCACTCATATCTCATCACCCGTCAAAGATATCGCGTTAAAAGTGATTATCAAAAATAAAGTTCATCAAATTTCCTATAAAAAAGATTCAACACCTTCACCCTGTATCTTCATTGGTTTCGCTGTATTTTGAAGTTGAATATTAAACAAAAAAAACTTAAAATTCAGAAGAGCCTGGAATAAGTATCACATTCTGCGTTGAAATACAGCGAAACTAATGAAGTTATGGAAAAAACTTACTGAACATCTTTTATGGGAAATTTGATAAACTTCATTTTTTATTTTCACCTCAAATTTGATATCATCAACGGTCTCCGAGATATCGTCGATAAACTGATTTTCGATTTTCAACATTTCGACTGACTAAGTTATTGACATACTGGACATTTTCGGAACATCCTGTGTATAAATTCTGATATCCGGTTTGTTCGAATCTGGTTTTCTCAGTCGATCAGTTAAAAATTAAAGTATAAAGTTAGAAGTCATTCACATCTACGATCGTATCGAATTCGAGATCGTTTGTTGAAGAACAGGGAATAAAGGACGTTGAAACGGTACCTGAACGAATGAATAGAGAAATGATGAAGTTTGCTGACTAGGTACCGTATACATATTCGCAAACATGCAAAATTGAATAACGCACTTGGAACTCAGGACTCTGCATCGTATCTGATCCAGGAGTATAATTTAGTTTGCCCCATCACCTACAGGACATCATATGCAAATATATATCAGATTATCAACGAGATATAAATTTCTGTTCTACAAAGATGCAGAAGGAACTCGAATTATGCCTACAACCAGTTTTCAAAATGCAGATTAATGAGAAGAAAAAAGAAAAATGAAGAGGAGCCTCGAAGAGATAATAAATTTCGTTGTTTCTCTTTCTCTTTCTCTTTCTTTCTTTGGATTCTTAACTTCTTTCTTCTTTTTTTTTTCTTTTCTTTCTTTTACCGGTACTTTAAGACCAGTTTAAACCATGATGCAAATTAGCAGACGACAACGAGTACTAGTAAACCTGCTACTACCACTAGTGTAATTTCTATTGTACCGCATCTAGATGTGAAGGTTGACGAACCGAGACCCCCCACGAATATTTAGTATTTTAGTAATGAGACAATTTAGTTACGAAATCGGTAGTAAAACTATCCGCCAAAGAAATTTTCATACCAGTTTTAAGGGTAGGAAACTACGAATATACGAGATATATATATCGTAAGGTTAAATTACCCGGGTATATAAAGAAGAAGGGCGTGATGTTGTGAATAGGTTGACAAAAGACCAAGTCGTCCCTTCAAGATGTCGTAAAGTTCTTTTTATTATATTTATTTTCTTTATTTTTTGTCTTTGCCCCCTTTTTTTTTTTTTTTTTTTTTTGAAAAGATAATAAAATAACGAGGCTGAATTTCAAGCGGGATTCTATCTATCCACACTCGTCAGTTTACGAAATATTAAAAAAACAGTCAGAAATTTAGCATAAAATACTCGAAACTTTTGCTGAAGTTAGTTGAAAATCAATTTAGTACCATTTTTTGAAATTTTAGAACATTATTCATTCGCCATTTCACAAAATTCTCAAGAATGGTGATGAAATTTTGATAAGAAGGTGAAAACTCTGGCTGAAACTACTTTGAGATGATTTAGTGCCATTTTTTGTAGCCGTTTTGCGATTAGCTTTACAAATTCTCGCCCTTCTTTACCCTAAATCGTAAAATAACGCAAAAAAGGCACAAAATCTGAGTTCAAAGAATCAAAAAAACGGTCTGATTCCTGACTCAATTCTCAAAGCTACTAAAAACAAAGAAACGAAAAATGGCACTTCGTTTCAAAATCGTTAAAGACAAAAGCCAAAAACTGCTTTGAGATTTGTACTCTTCCCTTTTTTGGCTCCTTCTTGAAACGAAGTGACAAAAACGGTCCAAGAATGAGATAGTGCAAACAATGGCACCTATATAAGTAAAAGATCTCGTTTTTTCTTTTTATAGATTATTGTTTTAATAATTTAGACCATTATTCACTCGCTATTTCGCAAAATGTTCAAGAACGGCAATAAAATTTTGACAAGTAGGTGAAAACTCGGACTAAAATTGATTTGAGATAATTTAGTGCCATTTTTTGTAACTGTTTTTCAATCAGCTTTAAAAATTCTCGGCCTTCTTTATCCAAAATTGTAAAATAAGCTCAAAAAAGGCCCAAAATCTGAGTTCAAAGAATCCAAGCAGATCATTCAAAGCGCCATTTCATAAGGCTTTCGAGATTAAGAACAAAAAAGGGTCTGATTCCTGCCTCAATTCTCAAAGCTACTATAAAAACGAAGAAACGAAAAATGGTACTTCGTTAAAAATCGACGAGAAATCCGGCAAGTTGACGAAAGAAAAGGTTTCAAAATCGTCACAGACGTTTGTACTCTTCTCTTTCTTGGCCCCCCTTTGAAACGAGGTGACAAAAACGGTCCCAGAATGAGATAGTGCAAACAATGGCACCTATATAAGTAAAAGATCTCGTTTTTTCTTTTTATAGATTATTCTTTTGATAATTTAGACCATTATTCACTTGCCATTTCGCAGAATGTTCAAGAATGGCAATAAAATTTTTAGAAGTAGGTGAAAACTCGGACTAAAACTGATTTGAGATAATTTAGTGCCATTTTTTGTAACCGTTTTTCAACCAGCTTTAAAAGTTCTCGCCTTCATTTATCCAAAATGGTAAAATAAGCTCAAAAAAGGCCCAAAATCTGAGTTCAAAGAATCAAAGCAGATCATTAAGAACGCCATTTTATAAGGCTTTCGATATTAAGACCAAAAAACGGTCAGATTCCTGACTCAATTCGCAAAGCTATACTATAAAAACGAAGAAACGAAAAATGGTACTTTGTTAAAAATCGAAGATAAATCCGGCAAGTTGACGAAAGAAAGGGTTTCAAAATCGTCACAGACGTTTGTACTCTTCCCATCTTTGACCCCCATTGAAATGAGGTGGTCATGGGATGAGATAATGCAAATAATGGCACCCATAAGTGAGAGATCTCGTTTATCCGGTGTAAAACGTCATCGAGTTACTCCATTAGTTTCATAATTCAGTTAGCACGTCTGGTCAGCATTTGAAGAGTCGAATAGTAGTTGATATTTCGAGTGTGTATAGCCAAACAAGAGATGTAGATAACTCACGCCCGTCATTTTTAAAAACACCATGACATTTGAGCCGAGTTTCTAGTGGCGTTGGTATGGGATATTTTTATGGCGGATTTAAAACGGTCAACAGTCAGTCATTTCGTTCACGTAAAAGGTGGTGCGGGGTCATTTCTCACGTGTTTCAACCCTCCGTGGATCTATGCGTTTCCATCGACTAGTCACACCGCTGATACACACATGGAAATAGTGTTAGAAGAGGGGAACGACTGATGATTGTCCAGAGAGAGAGCAGCGGAGAGGAGAGCAGCAGTTGGGCACAAACCGTTTTCGAGTTGAGCTTTAGCTTTCCACGAGTTTGCCTTTTATCTTGTTTTTCCACCCCGTAATTTGATAAATTGACCAGATTTTACTACCCTCTCGTATCCCCGGTATTAATCACCTCTCGCGAGGAGGTTCAAGCTATGCATACATGACCCGGCATTACTTGAACACCAGCCTTACAGCAGCGTGCATATACCATACGCGGACAATGGTCATTTATAAAATGGTCAGATCTTCCGCGTTGTTCAAAAGTCAACACTACCACCAGCCAGCCTTTTTTAAACGACATTGAATTTTATTAATGGGAGATTAATTCAGACATGGGGCGCGCGCTCAATCAATTAAATTCACTGAGCTCAATCCTGCTGTTATTGCTGAATCCTGATCTACACATATACGGCATAGATCACGGAGATGCTCAACTGTGCGATCACAGATGAAGGAAATGTGCTTTATTCGTCGAAATTGAATGATTCTCAAAACTTTTTTGCACAAAAACCAAAAATTTGTAGTATTTCTGCACAGAAATATTTAAGCTTCGCTACTTTCCTCGTGACGATCGAAGGATCTTCACAGTTTCATGCGCAGGGGTCAAAGTATTCTGGCTTATCTGCATGAAATTGAGTGAGTCGCAACTTTTCTTGAAAAGGAATCTAAGGACTTAAGCTTCTCGGCGCGGAAATGTGAAGATCTTAGTATTTCCTGAACAAGTATTGAAAAATTCTCCACTTTTCATGCAAAGAAATTAACTTATCAAAGTATTTCTGCACAGAAATGAGAGCATTTCAGATTTCCCTGAAGAAAAATCGAAGTATTTAACATTTTCCATACAGAAATGTGCGAGTTTTTTTATTTTCCCGACGACAATTGAAGGAATTTTCAACCTTTTTCGTGCACAGAAATAAAGTATCAAAGTATTTCTGCACAGAAATGTGGGAATTCCAGATTTATGTGGAGGAAAATCGGAGGATCTAATCTTTGCTGCACAAGAATATGCGAATCTTAGTATTTCCTCAGTGAAAATGGAAGCATTTTCGTTTTTTCATTCACAGAAATAAAAGTATCAAAGTATTTCTGCACAGAAATGTGAGAATTCCAGATTTATGTGGAGGAAAATCCGATAATCCAATCTTTCCTGCACAAAAATGTGCGAATCCTAATATTTTATGAATGCAACTTGGGAGATTTTTAACTTTTCATGCACAGAAATGACATTATTCAAGTATTTCTGCATGAAAATTTGTGAATCCTAGTGTTTCCTGAATGAAAATGAATAGATTCTTAACTTTTCGTGCACAGAAATGACGATTTCGAAGTATATCTGCACAAAAACGTATAAATCCTAGTGTTTCCTGAATGAAAATGAAGAGATTCTCAACTTTTCATGCACAAAAATGACAATCTTGAAGTATTTCTGTACGAAAATGTGTGAATCCTAGTATTTCCTGAATGAAAATGAAGAGACTCTCAACTTTTCATGCACAGAAATGACAATCCTGAAATATATCTGCACAGAAATGTGAGAGCTGCTGATTTCCGATGTAAAAAATGAAAGGATCAGAGTATCAATTCCGGCAAAAGGTGTGCAAGTAGATATATTTCAACATTTTAATTCCTAAGAACAAGAATGCTTGATAGGATATGAACATATGGATTTAAACTAAACGGGGAAAAAAGGTAAAGGAAGATGAGTAACAGCTAGCTATAACTGATCCTGACGAATAGTTTCCAGGTCACCGGTTTCCGGATCGTTGAATACATCATCGTTCTAGTAATACGTTAGCTGCTGCTGTTGCGCGTGTAAGCCTATTCAACTGCCACACCCAGTGGCCCCTCTGACTACTGACCCTTGGCCTAAGGCCCAAAACCCAAGTCTTGATTTACTAGCTGTTTAGTGTTTATATCCCTTTAACCCCCTTGCCTATATTATAACCGTATTTAACCTAATAGACCAGACCAGCCTCCTCTCTCACATTAACGACGGAGAGCTCACCCTTTCAGGACTCTTAAATCCAGCGAATTGTTCACAGAACTAGTCTGCAAATTGTACCAAGAAAGTATCGGATTTCTTCCGGGATCGAAATCGGTTTCTAAAAAAACATGATTCAATTCCATGATTGAAATAATGGAGGAAAAATTAAATCCATCTTCTTTTTAGTGTCCAATTTCCGTATTTCGTATATTAATTGAAAAAAACTGATCAACAGCCCTTACGGAAAAAACACTCAAAATAAGCCTCAAAATAACACTCAGTAGTGACCCTCAACTGAGGTGTACTTTCGTACACCTAACTTGGGTGTTGACTCTCAGTTGAGTGTTGACCCTCTGTTGGGTGTCACTCATTTGGGAGTCAACTCTCAGTTTGGGAGTTCGACACTCAAAATTTGGGAGTCCACCCTCAATTTGGGAATTGGACACTCAAAATTTGGCAGTCAACTCCTCAATTTGGGAGTTCGACACTCGAAATTTGAGAGTCAACTCTTAATTTGGGAGTTCGACACTCAAAATTTGGGAGTCCACCCTCAATTTGGGAGTTGGACACTAAAAATTTGGTAGTCAACTCTCAATTTAGGAGTTCTACACTCGAAATTTGGGAGTCCACTCTCAATTTGGGTTTTCGACACTCGAAATTTGGGTGTCAAATCTCAATTTGGGAGTTCAACGCTCGAAATTTGAAAGTCAACTCCCAATTTAAGAGTTTTACACCCAAAATTCAGTGTTTACACTAAAAATTCAGTGTTCACACTCAGGAATTGAGTGTATTTTCCGTAAGGGAGCTTGTGTAATTTTTTTCTTTCAATTAACCTTCTCTCTCTCTCTCTCTTTCTTTTTCTCTATTTTATTCTATCCCATCCTCTACCTGTTTTCTATCATTTTTACTTCCACATCCTTTACCCCGTATACATATTTATACCTACACAAAACAAGTTTTTATTTAACTACTAGCGGTGCATTGAATTGAATTGCATCGCTTCGCATTGCATTGCATCGTATTGCATTTCAGTACAGTAGAAAGGCACCTGGGTGCAGATACCGTGACGATGATCCACTACTCCAACGTTAACGCCCTCCTCTTTGACCAGGTAGACAGGTGACTCATAGTTTAGCTTTAGAGTTGTTCTTTTTTCTCTCCATTTTTTTGCCCCGTTTTTTTTTTTTTTTTTTTTTTTTTTTTCTTTTTTTTTTTCATGGATTGCACGAGATGCACTTTACACACAAACCTCTATACACCCATTTTACAACGTCGTTAGGTATACGCTGCACCCCAACTATACACGGAGAAAAGAGTATACTAAATTTTCTCATACTAATATAGTAATGGTTGGATATACTGCAAATATGACGATCATTCCTATACTGTATACCAAATGTCACCATGCATATAGGAATATTTCTATTATGCATAGTGACATTTAGTATAAAGTATAGGAATGATCGTCATAATCGCAGTATATCCAACCATTACTATATTAGTATGAGAAAATTTAGTATACTCTTTTCTCCGTGTATCTGGGGAAAAAAAATTTAAATACTGTGTATATTTTACCTCCGATAATTCTCGAAGTGTTTTTTGTTTTTTGTTTTCCATTTTCAACTTTTTTTTTTTCTGAAAATTATTCCAAATAATTTTTGTTTTTTTTTTTACTCTTCTTTCAATTTCTTACAAAAAAAAAAAAAATAGTTTGAAAAAAGAATCAAAAATACATTTTCGACTAAAATTTCGTCTGTACGTTCGATGCAAATTTCTTCAATATACGTATGTATGCATATATGACAAGGTATAAGCTGCTGACGTTGTAAATCATGGGTCTCTACAGCTATAGGTGCCTAGTATACGAAATATCTGGCCGACTGCAGTACGTAATTATGATCGGTGAGATACGTCAGGCGTAAACCAACCCCGCTGTTACCTACCTATATCTAGGTATACCTAAATGATGCTGAGGTTGAGGGTTGTTGCGTCGTATTGATGCCCACAAATCATCATTCGCTATACCTCGATTCTCGGACGACTTACCTACTAATACTATGCCGAACCTAAATCTCAATAGATACATATGCCAACAGATAATAACGACCATCGATCATTTCTAATCATTATTCAATCTATCATTCCAGTCTTCGCTCTTTTCCATTTCCATTTAATTCAGAAAATTTTCTAGTTTCTCGTCGTCGTCAAAGTGTTCCAATTATCTTGAAAAACGAAAATCCACATCATCTAGTCGTCATTTTTTTTTTTTTTTTCTTTTTTTTTTCCAAGTTTTCTGTCATTCGTAGTTCGGTTTATAAAATTTTCTAGTTTCTCGTCACCGTCCAATTGTTCCAATTATCCTGAAAAACGAAAATCCAAATTATCTAGTCGTCATTTTTTTTTCTTTTTTTTTTTCCAAGTTTTTTGTCATTCAAATTTCGGTTTAGAAAATTTTCTAGTTTCTTATCACCGTCAGAGTGTTCGAATCGTTTCTAAAAACGAAAATCCAAAATTTGTAGGCACATTTTTTGTGGGAAATTTTCCGTCGATATTATGTCCAATTCGAAATCCGCTAGATCCTAGGTTCAGAATCACAGATCCTGGGTATTAGCGGAGTTTATATAACGACGTGGATATATAGGGACTAGACACCTGTCAGGTAAACGACGAGAATATAATCCCATCTGTGCAGTAATTGCATTTCTAGATATTATATATCCAGATATATCCATATACTAGGTAGATAGATGGACAGATCTCCTCCTCCTCATCCTCACCCTCATCCTCATCCTCATCCTCAATTCTCTGCTCCCAGAATTCACCACGAGATCGACGTCCGCCTTGATAGACGAGCCGATATGCTGTGAAAGCTTAACCTATTAACAACGATATAGCCACTATACCTAGCCATAGCCATAGCCATAGCAATACCCATAGCCCATAGCCACAGTAGCAGAGCAGGAGCAGAGCACAATATCATGTGTGCAACACATCAAAGCCAAAGGCATTGCTCGGTCCCAGGGGACTCTCTCTCTCTCTGCAGGCCACGTTGATCTACCTCGAGGCTAGTGAGCCACGAGATTCTCTGCTTTAGGTAGCAGGATTGGTAGACCTAGATGGTTGAAGGGTATAGGGATCGGTATGTTGATATTAGGACATAAATTACAACACTTGTTGTTATAATTAGTTTAATTGTTATTTTAGCCCTTACGGAAAAAACACTCAAAATAACCCTTAAAATAACACTCAGTAGTGACTCTCAACTGAGGTGTACTTTCGTACGCCTAACTTGGGTGTTGACTCTCAGTTGAGTGTTGACCCTCTGTTGGGTGTCACTCATTTGGGAGTCAACTCTCAGTTTGGGAGTTCGACACTCAAAATTTGGGAGTCCAACCTCAATTTGGGAGTTGGACACTCAAAATTTGGGAGTCAACTCTCAATTTGGGAGTTCGACACTCGAGATTTGAGAGTCAACTCTTAATTTGGGAGTTCGACACTCAAAATTTGGGAGTCCACCCTCGATTTGGGAGTTGGACACTCAAAATTTGGTAGTCAACTCTCAATTTGGGAGTTCGACACTCGAAATTTGGGAGTCGACTCTCAATTTGGGAGTTCGACACTCGAGATTTGAGAGTCAACTCTTAATTTGGGAGTTCGACACTCAAAATTTGGTAGTCAACTCTCAATTTGGGAGTTCGACACTCGAAATTTGGGAGTCGACTCTCAATTTGGGAGTTCGACACTCGAGATTTGAGAGTCAACTCTTAATTTGGGAGTTCGACACTCAAAATTTGGTAGTCAACTCTCAATTTGGGAGTTCGACACTCGAAATTTGGGAGTCGACTCTCAATTTGGGAGTTCGACACTCGAGATTTGAGAGTCAACTCTTAATTTGGGAGTTCGACACTCAAAATTTGGTAGTCAACTCTCAATTTGGGAGTTCGACACTCGAAATTTGGGAGTCGACTCTCAATTTGGGAGTTCGACACTCGAGATTTGAGAGTCAACTCTTAATTTGGGAGTTCGACACTCAAAATTTGGTAGTCAACTCTCAATTTGGGAGTTCGACACTCGAAATTTGGGAGTCGACTCTCAATTTGGGAGTTCGACACTCGAGATTTGAGAGTCAACTCTTAATTTGGGAGTTCGACACTCAAAATTTGGTAGTCAACTCTCAATTTGGGAGTTCGACACTCGAAATTTGGGAGTCGACTCTCAATTTGGGAGTTCGACACTCGAGATTTGAGAGTCAACTCTTAATTTGGGAGTTCGACACTCAAAATTTGGTAGTCAACTCTCAATTTGGGAGTTCGACACTCGAAATTTGGGAGTCGACTCTCAATTTGGGAGTTCGACACTCGAGATTTGAGAGTCAACTCTTAATTTGGGAGTTCGACACTCAAAATTTGGTAGTCAACTCTCAATTTGGGAGTTCGACACTCGAAATTTGGGAGTCGACTCTCAATTTGGGAGTTCGACACTCGAGATTTGAGAGTCAACTCTTAATTTGGGAGTTTGACACTCAAAATTTGGGAGTCCACCCTCAATTTGGGAGTTGGACACTCAAAATTTGGGAGTCAACTCTCAATTTGGGAGTTCGACACTCGAGATTTGAGAGTCAACTCTTAATTTGGGAGTTCGACACTCAAAATTTGGGAGTCCACCCTCGATTTGGGAGTTGGACACTCAAAATTTGGTAGTCAACTCTCAATTTGGGAGTTCGACACTCGAAATTTGGGAGTCGACTCTCAATTTGGGAGTTCGACACTCGAGATTTGAGAGTCAACTCTTAATTTGGGAGTTCGACACTCAAAATTTGGTAGTCAACTCTCAATTTGGGAGTTCGACACTCGAAATTTGGGAGTCGACTCTCAATTTGGGAGTTCGACACTCGAGATTTGAGAGTCAACTCTTAATTTGGGAGTTCGACACTCAAAATTTGGTAGTCAACTCTCAATTTGGGAGTTCGACACTCGAAATTTGGGAGTCGACTCTCAATTTGGGAGTTCGACACTCAAAATTTGGGAGTCAACTCTCGAAATTTGATAGTCAACTCCCAATTTAAGAGTTTTACACCCAAAATTCAGTGTTTACACTAAAAATTTAGTGTCCACACTCAGGAATTGAGTGTATTTTCCGTAAGGGATGGTCTTGTGTATATTTTTTATTTTTTTGGATTGGATTAGGTCAAAATTTAGAATCTTAATATCACAGACTCGCAGTTTTTGTAAACGGTTCCTTCCACGGATGTCTAGACAGTAGATTTGAAAAAAATTCGTAAAAAGAACACCAGAGGTTCGGAATTCGGATTCCATTTTTTTTTTTCCTTTTTTTTACGACTGAAATCGACTTCGATTTTCAAAAACGGATAGATTTATGTACAGAAGAGCCTATATTCGTATGATTTGCATACTTGCTGATCTGGCGAATAGTTTATGTATATCTATATAAAAGTGGGTGGCATTGGGAAACTGATTTTATATAATGTGTTATTTGCTCGTATGTTTATCAATTTTATTTATATATTTTTAAACGAGTGTATAGAAAAACCTGTTTTAACACTTTTCTAACAAGAAACTTGTTTTTTTTTTTTTTTGCGTCCGCCATTTCAAGATTTCAACTTCTTCTGCCTCTCGGTTAGTCAGAATCATGCATCGTCTCAGCGAACACGACAGAGCTGTATTGAACAGTATTTTCAACCCTCTTTTGCCACTCGGTGAATCGAACTGCGACAAATTTTCCGATGAATTAGATTCCCGAATTTCACGTGAGTGAGAAAAAAATAAAACAAAATAAAGAACACAAAAAGTGATCAAAAATCTAACAGAAAAAGGAACCAAAAAAAGTGTGCATTTCGTTGATATTAATTTACTAATTAATCGATTGATCAGAAAACTAGTCGAAAAATTATATATGAGATGGAGAAAAAAAAGTTTTTTGATTTGACTTTCAATTCAAAAAAAAAAATATATATATATAATTTTATTTATTTATTTATTTTTTTTTCCAATTATCGTTGCAGAAGACGACGAAGAGCCGGATTACGAAGTTAAATTGACACCGGAAATAGCGGATATCCAAAAACGTGCGATTTTCGAAACTGAGGCAAAAAATTACGACGTGGCTTTAAAATTGTTCGAAAAAGCTTTGAAAATGTTTCCAAATTCTCCGATGATTTTAAACGACAGAGCCCAGTGTCTGAGATTAGCTGGTCTCAACGAAGGTTGGTATAAATTTTCAAAAAATATTTCAATTTTTTTTTTTTTTCAAATTTCTCTTTTTTTCGTTTTTAATTTTTCTGTGTTTGTTTTTAATTTTTTTTTTTTTTTTTTGACACACAGAAGCAATGAAGGACCTCAACCTGGCTCTGGAATTGAGTAAAGGTCGAGGAAGGGTCGGTGTAAGATCGCTTTGTCAGAGAGGTATAATTTTCAAAATAAATGGAAAACTCGACGAGGCAAGGGAAGATTTTTCCCAAGCTTCTAAAAAGGGATCGAAATTCGCCAGGAGTCAATTGGTAGAGATGAATCCGTACGCAGCTATGTGTAACCAGATGCTCAAGGAAATGACCACGAAATTATCTAATCCTTGAAAAATGCAAGAAAAAATAAATAAATAAAATCAAAAAAAAAAAAAAAAAAAGGAAATTCTTTCATTTTTTTTTGTTCCTTCCCAAAACTTCAGTTCCTTTTCTTCCCTTTTTTCATTATTCGATCTTTTTGTAGGCCTTTTGCCTTTTTTTTCAGTCTTTTTCCTTCCATCATAGCGAAGAAAAAAAGGAAACAATTGTTGAAAAATGACGACCAAAAAAAAAAAAAAAAAAATAGAAAAAAAAAAAAGTTCTTCGCTCTGTATAATTATTATCCTCGACCCACCCGGTTATATACTACCTATCTGTCTAGGTATAAAAGATAACACTGATTTCATTAGCGCAAATGAAATGATCCACCTAACGTTGATTAAAGCTCATAAAACATTTGACTCTAGTTTTTTTATTTTTTTTTTTTTTTTTATTTTTTTTTTAATATTATTCCACAGGTATGGGCGTATATAATGATAATAAAAAAAAAATGATAATAAATGAAAAAGAATAGAATTTAAAAAAAGAAGACAAAAATCGTAAAAATGGTATAAAATTTACAGAAATTGAAATCCTTGATCCTCATAAAATAGAATAGAATAGATCCCTTTATGATACTCTTGAGAATGGATATAGAGGGTTGAAATTAATTTTTTTAATTTTTTTATCTCTATCCAGTATAAGGTACCTAGATAATTGTCAGTTTATAATTGAAACGTACAGTAATTTGCGAGAGTGGCTTCTGTAACTCTGTATCGCACGTATATATATATGCATTCAACCCCTTCTCGGCTCGACTGCCTGCAAACACCCCTCGGTATGTTTAAGGAGGGTAAAGTATAACCACCGTTGACGGAGGTCAGGGCGATAATATATATACCGGGGTGTGTCGTTTCATGGTAATATTATTAATTCTTTTTTTTTTTTTTCACACCGCATGGTGCCTATAGAAATCATCGAGAAAGACCACCTCCAAAATCAATTACAAGTCGTTATCTTTTCAACAAACTGGGAAAAACAAGACTTTTTTTTTTTTTTTTTTTTTTGAATTGACATTACTCAGTCAGATTTGATGATAAAAATTTTTTCAAAGTGCTGTTTTACAGGAAATTCGATTCCCCGCAAAAAATGTCCCTAGAATTTTTTTCATAAAGTCAATGGTTTAGCCGTGAACAAGCGTTTAAAACCTCAATGAATCACAAGCTTTTTCCCCGATTCAAATAATCTGGGAATGGTGAGAAGTACTTTTTTGAATTGGCATAACTCGGCCGGGTTTGGTGATAAAAAATTTTGCAAAGTGCTGTTTTACAGGAAATTTGATTCCCCGCAAAAAATGTCCCTAGAATTTTTTTCATTAAGTCAATAGTTTAGCCGTGAACAAGCGTTTAAAAACTCAATGAATCACAAGCTTTTTCCCCGATTCAAATAATCTGGGAATGGTGAGAATTTTTTTTTTTTTTTTGAATTGGCATAACTCGGCCGTGTTTGGTGATAAAATTTGTTGCAAGGAGCTATTTTACAGAAAATTTCATTCCCCGCAAAAAATGTCCCAAGAATTTTTTTCATAAAGTCAATAGTTTGGCCATGACTTAACTTTCAAAAATAAACGCTCGTAACTCTTATACCGTTTAATTTACAGACTTGGTTGTAAGGACATTTTGTGTAGGTAATTTGAGTATCTACAAAATCCCACCTTGCAAAATAATTTGCCACAAAACCCGACCGAGTAATACGAAGTAAAAAAAAAAAAAAGTCGTATCTTCCCTACGTTATTTGAATATCAAAAACTTCCAATCCATTGATCTACCTTAAGAAATGCGTTTCAAGCGCTATCCTATCGTGAGGGTACCTTTTCTGCAGCCTTTTGAATTTTCATTTCCCGCATTTTTCTGCTCAATAATTAACTGCCACCCTGTAACTTCCTATCTACGACAGTATATCTATTATAATTCACTGTTACGCGACTATATGTATTCCAGCTTATAGCTATATATATACATATACTGAAAGCTACTTGGCGCGGTGAGTGACTAACTACGTGTAATTGCTGGAGGAGCAGCGCCGCCGTTCGCGTTGTCGTATCTGATTTTAATAATGGTATGTGTATGTATGGACAACAGCAGTGGGAAGTAATTAGAGCTAGTGTTCAGTATATACCTAGATACATAGACTATTTTTTTTTACCACATTTTTTTCTTACCGTTTCAATTATTTCCCCACATGATTTACCAAGCAATTATTTACCAGGAAGTTTACGTACTCTGAACCAATACGACAACACGTATCATTATTCTATTCATTTTATTTTTACACTCGGTATTTGTTTGGACAAAATGAATTGTTTTTTCAAGCGGAGATTGCACTTTCCGGAAGAGCCGGCAATTCGGAGAGGTCGTATCGGATATGTAGCTATAAAATGTATACTGAAATCATCTTATTTTAGTCGTATTCGACGAGATTTCACTGAATAATAGTCATATTTGAATCGCACTGAGCAGGATTCGAGTCAAAAAGCATTTTAGTTGAGTCGTATTTGAAAGTTTTCAAAAAAATCAGTCGTATTCAAGTCGTACGTGATTGTAAAATGGTCGTATTTGAGACGCTGGATAATAAAACAGTCGTATTTATTATCAGTTTGAACAATTTTAGTCTAATCAACATTGATAGTCGTATTAAAATCGTGCACGAGATGTTTACCGACAAAAAACCGTCGTATCCTAGTCGTATTTTACGAAAAATATTCCGACTTGGACAGTATTCAACAGATATCGACAAATTTAAATATATTCGAGTCGTATTTCGGTCGTATCCAAGTCGTATCATGGGATAAAAATCATATTTAAGTCTTATCCGCGAGGTATCATGAGAAGTGATCCGTTCAGGTCGTATTAGTGTTCTATGAGAAGAAACAGCTTGATATTGAAGTCGTATTAGACACATTCGACTCGTTCGTGAGCCAATAAAAATCTACATTCATTCTCGGCATGGTCTTTAAGCCTGAAACTGTTGATTCTACACCGATTACTAGCTGGGGAAGAGAACATCAGTTAATTACAAGAGACATAACCGATGATTGGTGATCAGACATCGCTCGCCCCTACGACGTAGGTATATACGTATACCTAGGCATATACTATCACACAGAATTTCACTGCTAATCCCAGAGTTATTGCTAGGATCATCATTAAAACTGGGAATATACATATATCAGTCACATGAAACCTACTTCATTACCCTCTACCCTTTTCTCTCTCTCTCTCTCTCTCATTTAGCTTTAGAATTTTCCTACGAATGTGGTATATATATTTGATTGCCAATCCATTCCATGTTCCATAAACGGTATAAACGCTATTTTTACCTACCCCTAATAAATAAATAAATGAATTAATGAATTTTCAAAATTTCTCTACTTTTTCAATCAATTTTAATTCGAAATTAATTTCGTTGGATTTAAAAACGAATTCCGTAGAATTTGGATCATTAGTTTTATTGATTCTTCCACGTCTCTCTTTTTTTTTCCATTTTTCCATTTTTCCATTTTTGTTTTTTTATTTGTATTCGTGTTCTTGTGTTTTTATGAAAATTTTGGGACGATGCCAATGGATCATTTTGAATACACGGATGAAGGGGTTGGAAGGGGTTGAAGAGGCAGTAATAAAGACTTGGAGTATACAGACCAACGCGCGGCGGTTTATCGTCGAACGAAATTAAACGGTTTACGAGCAGCCAACAGATTAGTACGAATGTGAACTTCGCCGGGTATCAAAGGGTGGTTACCACTACCACAACCACAGGCAAAGGGTGTTATACGATATTTCTTCTCTCTCTCTCTCTCTCTTTCGATATATATAAATGTCTGCAGACCATGGATATCATGCGGTGATTATACCCAAAATTCGTTCATATTTCAAGAGTCATTCATTCCCAGTGCGAAATTTCGACCACTATACTATATCCAACTAACGGAATACAGGGTGATTCAATTAAAAAAGACAATATTTCGCGAACAGATTCCCAGCGAAAATCTAGGTCTAAATTGTCTTTACCGAAAATTGGAGGGACTGATAGTTTCCGAGCTACGTAAGATCTTAGTCGACCAATCGCAGAGCGTATGTCGGTGCACTGCGCAACTCGCACTCATGGCCGGCGCTGTCAGCGCCACCTATAAGCCCCGCGATTGATCAACTAAGATCTTACCTAGCTCGGAAACTATTGACCCCTCGAATTTTTGGTAAAGGAAATTTAGTCTCAGAATTTCACAACGAATCTACCCTCAAGATATGGCACACTAGATCTAAATCACTCTGTGTATATATATGGGTATACTTTTTGGACAATCCCCACGCTTTTTAATTTTTTTTTTTCAACCGCAATTTGAAATGCAAATTTGTTACCGCTATAATACCTCTTCATACATACATTTATATACGTTTTAACGTCGGATAATGGTCAGCAGCAACCAGTAACAACAACTGCAACAACCAACGCAACAGTAACAGTAACAATGCAGTTCGGTGCACTTAGCTGATGAATACAGAATGAAATTGCACTCAATGTATATACAAATATATATACATATATACATATATTTTATATATATCGAAGGTATATGTACATAGGTAGATACATACCGATGTTATATATGTATATAAAAGTGCTTTCTTAATTTTTTTTTTCCCCAATCGTCTCATAAATCAACTAATCAATAAATCAATTATTGATTAATCGATTGATTGATTAATTAATTTTTTTTTTTCTCTATATATTTATAAATATATAATATATAATAAATATATACATACACTATATTTTTGGAGAAATAAAAAAAAAAATAGGGATAAAAAGAAATACGATAGGTATATAGAACGATAACCGATGATTAACTTTTGTCCGGTCACGTGCCATAGGCCAGTGTTAACCCGACCATTATCAAAGTCAGGGGTATATATGCTGTAATATAAATACATACATATATATACATATATATATTAGTTTATGGTATAATTCGTATCCTCTTAACAATCCCTTGGTATATTATATTATTAGAAATAAATACATATCTATCATGTATTATATCATCATTGTATATATGTATATAGTATATATATATATATATAGTAGCCGTCAACAGCAGCTATGGTAAAAAAAAAAAAAAAAAGAAAAAAAAAAACGAAACTTACTATTATAACTATTACCCTTCTATATAGTAGGCGTTTTCGAGTAAAACCGCACACCGTCACATAATATATACATACATATATATAATATATATATATAGACCCTCAGAGGGTATAACTCTCCGCATCATGGGAATCGGATTCTCTCCACGTTATATTATTGGTGAGAACCTATCATTTTCTTATTCTTTTTTTTTTTCTTTCTTTTTTTTTTTTTTTTATTTTTATTAAACCAAAGGATGAAGGGAGTGAATCAGGGGAAAGGGTCGAACTAAAAACCGCAAATTGACCTCATACATATATATATCTAAAGATATATGTGTGTACATATATAATATATAACTTTTTCTCATTGTGTCTTAAAAAATCAAAAAGGAATTTATTTTCGAAAAAATTTAATTAAGGGGACGAGTACAGCGACTTTTCGAAAAATTATCATAGTCCGAAATCAATTAATTTCATAACCAAAGTTCATTTCACATTAAAATATTTTTTTTTTTTTTCAAAATCATGTGTCGTAAGGATTTTAGAGCACCGTTGGACCGATTAAGGTCATCTTGGATTCATTTTCTTCAGAAAACAAATCCTCATCATGTGAATGTAGGAATTTTGAAAATTTTTCGTTTTGGCCAAGTTATTTATGAAATGAGTGATAATAATTTTTGCAAATTTGGTAAATTGATCATAACTTATGACATAATTTTTTATTTTCAAAATTCCTACATTCACATAATGAGGATTTGTTTTCTGAAGGAAATGAATCCAAGATGACCTGAATCGGTCCAACGGTGCTCTGAAATCCTTACGACACATGATTTTGAAAAAGAAAAATATTTTCATGTGAAATGAACTTTGGTTATGAAATAAATTCATTTCGGACCATGATAATTTCTCGAAAAGTCGCTGTACTGGTCCCCTTAAACAATAAATAGATAATATTGTGTATCCCTTACGGAAAAAACACTCAAAATAACCCTCAAAATAACACTCAGTAGTGACTCTCAACTGAGGTGTACTGTCGTACACCTAACTTGGGTGTTGACTCTCAGTTGAGTATTGACCCTCTGTTGGGTGTCACTCATTTGGGAGTCAACTCTCAGTTTGGGAGTTCGCAACTCAAAATTTGGGAGTCCACCTTCAATTTGGGAGTTGGACACTCAAAATTTGGTAGTCAACTCTCAATTTGGGAGTTCGACACTCGAAATTTGGGAGTCAACTCTCAATTTGGGAGTTCGACACTCAAAATTTGGGAGTCAACTCTAAACCTGGGAGTTCGATACTCGAAATTTGGGTGTCAAATCTCAATTTGGGAGTTTGACATTCGAAATTTGGGAGTCAACTCTCAATTTGGGAGTTCGACACTCGAATTTCGGGAGTTAACTCTCAATTTGGGAGTTCAACACTCGAAATTTGAATGTCAACTCCCAATTTAAGAGTTTTACACCCAAAATTCAGTGTTTACACTCAAGAATTGAGTGTGTTTTCCGTAAGGGATGTCCGTAATTAAATATATTATATCTCCGGGTTTCGTTTATGCGTTAGATTATGATTCTGTATGTATATATAAATATATAAATATATACACTAATTAATATAATATAGTATATAATATGATACGTATATGGTTTTGTATTAAAATAAAATAAAATAATAACCCTGATAACGTTATCTCATATAGTATACATATATATACTATATATATATATATATAGAATGATGACGATAAAATGTATGTGAGATAAAGACGGAAGAAGACAGTCTAATTAATATACTATATACATATCGATACCCACGTTCTAATATGGCGTAACCCACATTTGGAAAATTGTTCAGGAGGCCATGAAAACGCTTCACTATTGCCATTGAGAAGATAGGATTTTACGGATTAGAATATTTATTTAAAAATAGTAAATCAACGATTTGACCGCTAAAACTTAAACATAAGCTGCACAACATTATTATCAATCAATTTTTCAAAAAAAAGTCAATTCCAATTGTTCAGAAGGCCATAAAAACGCTTCACTATTACCATTAAAAAGATAGTATCTTACGGATTAGAATATTTATTTAAAAATAGTAAATCAACGATTTGACCGCTAAAACTTAAACATAAGCTGCACAACATTATTATCATTCAATTTTTCAAAAAAAGTCAATTTCTGAAATTTTGTGGGTTACGACATATTAGAACGTTGGTATCGATATGTGGATGACATGATATGATATGGTATATAGGATTCTACGCATCGCGAATTGAAAATCACATATATTTCCCTTATACATATATATATATATTATATATTACGTTTTAACCTACTTTTCGTCAATTCTATTATTACATATATATTTAAGTATCTATGTATAATATTATATATAGGTGTATATAGTATATTATAATAATACTGTATTGTATACATGCATAAGAGAATCGTGGCGCGACGAGATGAGAACGCGTGTCGCCATCTGACTGAAATTTGTAGAAATTGTTCATATCTGGCGAAACGATTAATATAAGAAGACGTTTCCTCGCCTTATCTCGAGTATTTAATTTAAATTAATTAATTGATTAATTAATATCAATAATTGAGATAATTTTAAACATATAAAAACGCTTTTTTTTATATTCTTCTTCTTCTCATATTCTTGTCTTTATTATAATTAACATAGAATATTATTAATAATTAACAACGAAATTTAATTCACTAGGAAATAGATTCCTCGAAAAATTCTGAGACTAAATTTCATTTATCAAAAATTCGTGGGACAAATAGTTTCCGAGATATTCAAGATCTTAGGTTCACCAATCGCGGAAATTGTAGGTGGCGCTGACAGCGCTGTCCATAAACGCGAGTTGCGCAGTACCCCGTCTATGCTATCTATACGCTCTGCGATTGGTCGACTAAGATCTTACGTAGTTCGGAAACTATCGGTCTCTCGAATTTTTGATAAAGAAAATTTGTTCTTAGATATTCGCGGGGAATCTAACCTCAACATTTTTCACCCGTTTAATCTGAATCACTCTGTATATATTTTTATTATGTTATATAAATTGTATAAAGTGAAAGGCTGCTGCTGGTTGTGCCTGGACGGTATAGTTTATGCAGTACATCATCATGATTATGTACAGTACGAGGCGTAGTACTACATACTACTACGAGGCGTAGTATTTCCCCTTCCCTTTAACCCTCGCGCTAGTAGTATATATTACGATGAGGAAGGAGGAGGAAAGAGGAGTGATGCAGAGTGTAAAGTATATAGCTGTGTAGTATATACATACTATATACTATATATAGATAGTGTTATACGTCACGCGGTCAGTAACCATATTATGTTAGCGGCACTGACCTTACGTCCCCCCTTGCACGCACACTTCATCGCATTTATATAAATATATATATATATATCATGTGTATGTAATACATATTTCAAATTTTTGTAAATTAAGGAAATTCAATAATTAACAACCTGTGTACATATCCTTTTTTTTCTAGAACCCTAGAAACTCACGCAACTATGTTAGAAATTCGCTGATATCTCGAAAACCGTTGATGATATCAAGTTGAAAGTCAGAATCAAAAATAAAGCTCATGAAATTTCCGATAAAAAAGGTAGATCACATTTTTTCTGTATCTTAACTGGTTTCGCTGTATTTCAACGCGGAACTTGGAACCAATTTTAATGAAATTTGAGTCTTTTTTTTCTAGATATTCAAACTCAAAATATGGCGAAACCAATCGAGATACGAGATAAATGTGTTGAACCTTTTTTATAGGAAATTTAATAAACTTTGATTTTGATTCTCACGTTCAACTTGATATCATTGACGGTTACCAAGATATCAGCGAAACACTAGCTTAGTGTAAATTTTAGATTTTTTCTAAAAAAAAAAAAAAAAAAACAAATTCGAAACAAATTGGTTCCTTTTTCTCCTACCAAGATGGATGAATATGAGTGCATTGATACAGGTTTTAGGTACAAGCGGTAGCAGTATCCTCAGGCTATACCCATCGCTGACAAACCCGTTCTGTAATAATAAAATAAAAATAAGAAAAAGGAACTAGAGAATGAAAAAAACCCATAAAAAGTAGGAAAAAAAAAATGAAAAAATATTCTATAAGGATAAGAGAGAGACAGAGAGATACAGAGAGAGAAAGGAAGCGAGAATACGAGAGGAAGAAATCCACGTTTCCCTTGTTTCGTACATTATTTTCTTTTCTTTTTTCTTCTTTTCCTCCATTTCGCAGATGGTATAAAAAACCTAGCGTCGATATATTTTATCTATGGTATATCCCATGTAAAGACGTTTTTGACAAAATTAATAATAATAAGGGGAAGTCAGCATCAGCCGACCCTCACACCTTCATCAACAAACTCATGGTCAACTGACCACTAATTGACCAACGAGGTTCTCGACTCGTTCGGGCGGAATGGGATACCGGAAAGTTCGAAAATGGTTTCACAAAAGAGTGTATTGAAAAATTCATGTCGTCTAAAATCTTCGATTCAAAATTCTGAAAAAAATACCATGTCTTCCTCCGGCCTCAAGGAGTGTAGAAAAAAATCGGCGGAATGATTGAAATACATAAGCCACGGTGCGGCTCGCATTGGCATCGCATGCCCTGTAGATGAGACATTAAAAAAAAAAAAAAAAAAAAAAAAATGAAGCCCACTTTGGGTCAAGTCTCAAAAATTTTGATATTTGAAACAGAATTTTTCAGAATTTTCCCAAATTTTATGATTATGGCGAACGTGTGTTAGTTTCCAAAAATCGTGAGTAAATCAGACATTACACGGAAAAAAAATTGTTGCTGAATTTACTATGTTGAGCATGCTATACATATAGGACATATTTGGTACATAGGAGCAAGTAAATTTCAATGTCCTAATGAGCAAATGTTACCACAATTGTTGCACTGTTGGAAAAAATATGTTCCAGTAGGTCCACTATAATTTTTATGTTGATTTCAACACTTTTTTCAGTTGAAACAACAGAAAAATCTGTGGTTTAAGTGAAATTAATGTTGTTTTAACTAAAAAAAAGTGTTGAAATTGACACAAAAATTATAGTGGACCTACTGGAACATATTTTTTCCAACAGTGATGTCATTTCTACTGCATAAAAGTGTTGTCCTATATCCAGCTGCTCATTTTTTTCCGTGTAATATTTGAGAAAATTTGAACCCAAAATCCGAATAATTTTGAGAGTTGAGGCGATAACACAAAAAATTATGAACCTAATCCGAGAGGACGCGAGGGTCAAGCCCATATATATACACATCGCATTTATAGACGGAGAATTTGATCTGTGGCAAAGAAATAAGCAAAAAGGAAGAAAAAAAAAAAAAACAAGCTGACTTCTTCGAAAAACGGAAGCTCCTCGGTGATAATCCATTGTGTCCAGTGCCAATTAAACGGGTCCGTCATGCGTGCAGGGTGCCGCAGTACCGAACGACCAGACCACACTTGTGCACATTGGTGTGATCGCCATTCGCCATACAGAGATTTTGCAATGTGTGTAGGTGTACCCTACTCGTAGGTATGGACCTAGAGTATACGGACGGATACCCGCTGATTGGGGAGCATCTGGAACTCCACTGGCCACGGCAATTACTGGGCTAAAGTTACGCCGCACATGCATGCATGTGCTGAGAGAGCGAGAGAGAGAGAGAGAGAGAGAGGATGTGGACTGATCTGTGGATACATCGGGTGTGCTCCTAATGACAAGATGCGCGAATTCTGGAAGTCAGGAACGGTCAAACATCGGATTTATGGTTTTTGGAAAGGGTATTTCCTCAGGTATCTGCATAGCAGATTCGAAAGAACCTTTAAGGGGACCAGTACAGCAACCTTCCGAGAAATTATCATAGTCCGAAATCAATTTATTTCATAACCAAAGTTCATTTCACATCAAAATATTTTTCTTTTTCAAAATCATGTGTCATAAGGATCTCAGAGCACCGTTAGACCGATTCAGGTCATCTTGGATTCATTTTCTTCAGAAAACAAATCCTCATCATGTGAATGTAGGAATTTTGAAAAAATTTCGTTTTGGTCAAGTTATTTAAGAAATGAGTGATAATAATTTTTGCAAATTTGGTAAATTGATCATAACTTATGACATAGATTTTTATTTTAAAATTCCTACACTCACATGATGAGGATTTGTTTTCTGAAGAAAATTAATCCAAGATGACCTGAATCGGTCCAACGGTGCTCTAAAATCCTTACGACACATGATTTTGAAAAAGAAAAATATTTTGATGTGAATCGAACTTTGGTTGTGAAATAAATTGATTTCGGACTATAATGATTTCTCGAAAAGTCGCTGTACTGGTCCCCTTAACGAAGAATACCAGAGTTTCGAAATTCCGAGGTCATCGATTCCATCTTTCGTCTTCACATCCTGATGAATGGACCAAAATTTTTTGGACCTTTGCTTTCATTTTTTGAGAAATCGAAGATTTTTTGATCACAGATCGTTGTGCATGGATTTCAGAGCACCCTGTGCACTGCTCGATGTTCCCATATATATGTACATAGTTCTGCACATATATGTATTTGCTTGCATCCGGGAGGAGCGATCGTCTCTGTCTCTGCGAGTACGTCTTGTACGCGATATAATAGGGGATGAGGGAAGGGCTTCAACCGATGCGTTATAATCGACGGATTACCGGATGTGGTGCAGGCGAGCAATCGAGATAAATCGGCTGATTAGAGGTTTCAATTCTAATCAATATCAAATCACATAGGATTATGGATTACGGATGAAACATCGTCGTTATTCATCAGTACAATCGATTTCTTGAGAATCTCTTGGTTTTCGAAATGTGTCAGAAGATTTAAACATCTTCATGAAAAAACGACCCCAGAATTTCACATCCAGATAAATTCAATGGAATGAAAAATCGGCATGTCTCATCAAATCGGAAAGAAGAGAGAGAGAAAAAAGAGTGGAATTGTTAATTTTTTTACCTCAAATTCCGTGAATGAAAAATCGGAAATCTTACGGTTAGATTATTTTTTAAAAGCGGTATATTCCAGCCCCGAGTATAATGCGTATGGTCGATGAGCCGAGTAGTCGCGGTGGCTGTTAGGGGATGCGGGGTTTGAAGTGAAGATATAATAGGAACAGCCCCGACAACTAGCAATATCGCACGGTCAGATTGAGCCACACAATGGTTTGACGTTCGCATTCTAGTCGGAAATTCTACGATCGAGAAGGATTCTACAATGCTGTTTTGATTCTCATGTATAATAATAAAATTCGCTCATATATACAGGGTTGTTCAATTTTTGGGGGTTCATATTTTCAGGGTAGATTCCCCGCGCAAATACAAGAATAAATTTACTTTACCAAAAATTCGGGGGACCGATAGTTTCCGAGCTACGTAAGATCTTAGTCGACCAATCGCAGAGCGTATATAGGTCGCATAGACGACGCACTGCGCAACTCGCGCACACAGCCAGCGCCACCTATGAGTTCCGCAATTGGTCAACTGGGATCTTACGTAGCTCGGAAACTGTCGAGTCCTCGAATTTTGGTAAAGGCAATTTAGTCTCAGAATTTTCCAAGGAATGTATGCCTACCCTCAATATATGGGCAGCTAAAGTTGAATTACCCTGTATATAAATGTATACGTGATGGCGAGTGCGCAAATAAGTCTTCTCAGCGCGATAAAAATATCACAATGCAATAGCGGTGATAAATTTTATCCCCGATTCGTAGTGGTGGTAGGTAGGTACGTCATTTGACCGAAATATCTTTATACGAGTGTCTGGTTGATTTATAGAACCCCTAATATTGCCCGGATCGTCATAGTTTAACTTCTAGAAAATTCTGGATAAGGAGAAAAGTGGAAAACGTCATATTGTTATCTCGGATTATTCAAGAGACGGAAATGTACCCGCCAAGTATGTAGCTTTTATCTTTATTTGTCATATTCTCTGGCTTTTTAATACCCTAGTCGCTAAATTTCCGACATGTCGTAGCTTTACATTGAAAATAACTCAAGATTGAGAAATGTGCACGCCAAGTACGTAGCTTTTATCTTTATTTGTCATATTCTCTCGCTTTTTAATACTCTAGTCGCTAGATTTCCTACATGTCGTAGCTTTACATTGAAAATAACTAAAGATTGAGAAATGTGCACGCCAAGTATGTAGCTTTTTGTCATTCTTACTATCTTCTTTATTCCTGATCCTCTCGTCGCTAAAGTATCTAGGTTCCTTGTTTTCAATCGTTATACCTCTCATCAGAATCTTTAACACAAAAAATGTGCCCGCCAAGTACGTAGCTATTTTTTTTTTTTTTTTTTTTTTCTTTCAAAAATGTGCCCGCCAAGTATGTAGCTAATTTTTTTCTTCATGCTTTCTCGCTTTCTTGACGTTTCAATCGTCTGATGGTCGAAGCCTTCCGATCTCTGGTATTAAAAAATTAAAGCGGGATCCATACCCGTCAAAAATGTGCCCGCCAAGTACGTAGCTATTTCTTTTTCTTTCCTTGTCTCTTTTCTCATTTTCTTGAGGTTTCGATCGTCTGATAGTGAAAGCCTTTCGATCTCCGGTATTCAAAAATTGAAGCGGGATCTATACCCGTCAAAAATGTACCCGCCAAGTGTGTAGCTATTTTTTTTTCTTTCTTTCTTTTCTCTCTTTCTTCTCTGACGTTTCAATCATCTGATGAGCCAAACCGTTTCGATTTTCGGTATCATAAAATTGAAAAGCGGTCTATAACTTTCAAAAATGTGCCCGCCAAGTATGTAGCTAATTTTTTTCTTCATGCTTTCTCGCTTTCTTGACGTTTCAATCGTCTGATGGTCGAAGCCTTTCGATCTCCGGTATTCGAAAATTGAAGCAGGATCTGTACCCGTGAAAAATGTGCCCGCCAAGTACGTAGCTATATAAAATTTTCTGCCCTTTTGACGAATGACCATACTGAATTTATTACGTTATATATAAACGTAAGTGGCGTTGAAATTCGGTTGAATTAGTTATAAATGTGTGGTAGTGTGTTGGTGTTCCGTGCATATATTACCCGCGTTGTCCATAATCAATACTATTCCTGCACGCGTACGCGCCTCGGGTGGCACTTTGCGCAAGGATCCATAACTACAAGTCAGTTTGATGTTGTAATCAATTACGCCGGTCTGGTATTAACCCGGGGCTGTTTGCCCTCAACCCTTGTCGACTGCATACTTATTTACTTTGGTATTATCCTCAACGTTAGCTGTATCTATCCTTAGTCTCAACGTAGAGATATCAGAGTGGTTAATTCTCTCTCTTAGCTTTCGTATATATATATATCAGACACCGAAAACCAGTTCCAAATTGGCAAAGAGAATAAAAAGAAAGAACGAAAGAAAGGAAGAAAAAATGGAAAATGGAAAAGGGGATCCGCGCCAATTAGCACCGACGGTGTTTAATCAAAACTCTAAAATCCCTCCTCCTTTCATACGTCCAGATTTAATTGGCTTTCTTCTCCCTCTACATTTCCTCTCTTTCGAGTATATTTGCTACACTTTATATCATAATATACTATAGTATAATGCCTTTTCAAATAAGGAGTTGAATCTGAATACCATATATCCGTAGCATACCCACCATGTACATGTACCCTATATTTCCTACCTAAAAGAATGGAAGTCCAAGGTAGTAGGTATGTGTACCCCATCTACTCAAGGGTCTGCGTAAAGCACCAAAGCAAACATGTCAGACACAGTAGACCGTTAATTCTTCTCGTTTCTCGACTTATCTGGCTTGGAAGAGAAGCTCGATTCGCTTCAGTATCAAATAACTGTTCCAATTGCCTTCCCTTGGGTTCCCATAAAAAAAAAAAAAAAAAGAATTCCAGGGAATTGAAGTATCCATTAAAGATTCTCCTTACCAAAGGAACATTTTTTTCTCAAATTGGATCAGACTGTGCATCCCATCATCTAAAAATCACCCAGGGGTGGTTTTTGACCGGAATTTGTGCAAAAAGTGAACAAATCCTCTTCGGATTTACATTTTTCTTACGATTTGATGAAAAATCTAAAATCCGAAGAATCGGATGATGTCTTTTGTTAATCCTCTTCTTCTTCTTCCTGTGGAGGAAAGTGTATCGACTTTATACTTAACATAAAGCCTCTCTCGTATATGTATATGTATATCTTCTAATGCCCGCGGGGGTTGCTTCCGGTTGTTTTCTCCTCGATAAGTATTATCCATATGGATTTAGTCAAGCTGTAGTAAAGTAGGAAGGTATGGGATCAGTTCACCATGACTTTGGGCTCACACTCCATTAAAGTAATGAAGACAGGAGCTGGTATCACGCCGGGAGCTGTGACAGAGTCAGGGGTGAAATGAGAAGAACCAAGGGAGGGAAAAGGAACGAACTGTGAAGTCTAAACTGCGAAGAGCCTACTCTCTAATTCTCTCTTCTTCTTCTTCGTCTTCGTCTTCATCTTCTTCTTCTACTCATCCTTGGTTCGAATTTAAACCATAGTATGTAGAGAGCTGTTAAACTTAAAACAAACCACCCCTGCACCCTCTTCTCTTCTCTTCTCTTCTCTTCTCCTCTCTTCTCGTCATCCCTCTATAGCAGTACTAATATCCACTCGCTTTACCCCTGGCGCCACTTTAGAGAATATTTCTCTCTCTCTCTCTCTCTCTCTTTTGGTATTAATGTCGCCTAAATGCCCAAGAGAGAAGAGATTTTATTATTCATCTTATGGGTCTAAGTATTAAGTCACGCCTGTTGATCCTGAGAAAGGAAATCCTGCAGGCCTTTCTTCCCTTCCCTATCCAAGAAACGAACCCTTTATAGTATTTTTGTAATTTTTTCCAAAAATCAGGAGCGAGATATAAAAAAAAAAAGAAAAAAACGACATCGTCACATCATGACACTAGAGTTTTCCTATTATAATCACATATTGTCGTAGCGAGTGTGCTAGTAGTACAACATCAAGGAGTAATTATTTTTCCCACGGGTACCGTGCAGCGTATGGCTCACAATCAGTGACTGAAGTGTCACACACATACCATAGAAGGTATACAGCCACTTTAATACCAGGGTGGTTCTTAATTTCATTATTTTCGAATGTCAATACTCAAAGCACAAAAATTTCGATCTTGTCACCAATTTTTTTTTTTTTTTTTTTTTTTTTTTTTGATATTCAAATTTTGAAGAAAAATAAAGAGAACGCATCAATAGCTCAATTCTAATCAGAGTAGCTACGAATTTTGGGTCTTTTTGTTCCAAATTTTTGAGAAATAAAAAAGGAACACAAATTTCAAATTCCATTCATACCGTGGGACGAATTCTGTTCTGATTTTTTTTTTTTTTTTTTTTTTTTTTTCATCTTTTGATCTCGTTGTGACACTTCGACGCGATCAAACATATATACATATATGGTTGATTCTTCTCAATTCTCGATTCTATTCTACGCTGCTATATTGCGCTGTTATTATTTAATATAGCAGATGTCGCGCGGTCGCGTGCCTTCCTAAGGGCTTTTATTCGTTATAGTAATTATGTGCTTGACTATATAATGGCCTACTAATATATTGTCCTCATCCTTTTTCTCTTCCTAGTCGACTACAACCACTAATACTACTACTACTACTACTACTACTACTACTACCTACATGTAAAACGATCACTGCGACTTATTGACTTTTCACTTATATTATGCATGTCTCATATGTGAATTATTATCGTTATTTGGTATATATACACATATATGTATGCATCATCAATTGTTTTTCGATCTATTATACCTATATATACCAACTGCACCACCCAATGAATCCGTAAGCATTGTCATCAATGCGCCTTTGATTTAGAAAATACATACCTATATATATATATATATATAGTATATAGTATTGTTTATATTGTGTATCATAGAACACGGGCCAATGCACAAATAGACACAAACAAACATATGTATGTATGAGTTCAGCGATATATTGCACCCACGTACTTGATACTATAATATATACCTATGTATGTACGCATAATGCCGTTTTGTTGTCAATTGCCAATTAACTTTCATTAAATGCATTTTCTGGTGCACTCGCTAATATATAATACACTAGTCTGCATATAAATATACAGTGTGATTCAGATTTAGCGTTTAATATTACGAAGGTAAGATTCCTCGTCAAATTCTAAGAATAAAATTCCTTTGCCAAAAATTCGTGGAACTAACAGTTTCCGAGATATGCTAAATATCGGTTTAACAAGCGCGGAAGTTGTAGATGGCGCTGACGCCACCGGACGTGCGAGTTGCGCAGTGCGACCTACACGCTCTGTGATTGGTCGACTTAGATCTTACCTAGCTCGGAAACTAGCGGTCCGTCGATTTTTTGGTAAAGTAAATTTAGTCTTGAAATTTCGAGCTGAATCTACCCTCAAAATATCGCACGCTTAATATGAATCAACCTGTATATATGTAAAATACACAATAAAAGTGAGCTGGTCATTTTTTTCATTCTGTTTGGTTGTTTTTCTTTGCAATTTTAGTGGGTGGTTGAGGAGGCAGATGCAGGAGATGACCTTAACTACTTTAGCCCTGTATACTTACCTATACCTTGTTGAATAATTATTCAGATTTTTTGACAGTATAATTATTGTACACTCGAGTTTGATAGGGATTATTAATTTTTTAATATACCTACCTATGTGTATACTGAGTCGATAGTTGATGGAAAAGTCGTCTTGTGGCCCTAAGTTCGTCAGAAGATTATTATTTTACTTTAAAAAGTCGTTTCAAGTTTCGAAAATCGTTTAAAACTCATATAAAAATTATCGTGATGATGTCTCGTACTGAAAAAGTCTCCCAGAATGCATAATTGATTTTTAAAGTCGTCTAAGAAACCGTTTTTGGGATCCAGAAATCGTTCAAAATCGTTTGAAAAATTGGCTTGAGACCTTCTCATGGTCTAAAAGTCGTCTAAAAGAAGTTTGGAGTCTCGAAAATCGTTTAGAACTCGTCTAAAAATTATCTCGATGATATCACATGGTGTAAAAGTAGCCCACAGTAGATATTTCAGTCAACAAGTCGTCTAAAAGACGCCTTGGGATCTAAAAATCGTTCAAAATCGTCCAAAAAATTGGTTTGAGAACTTCTCATGGTCTAAAAGTCGTCTAAAAGAAGTTTCAAGTTTCAAAAATGGTTTATAACTGATCTAAAAATTATCTTGATGACATCACATCGTCTAAATGTAGCCCAAAGTAGATATTTCGGTCAACAAGTCGTCTAAAAGACGCCTTAGGATCCAAAAATCGTTTAAAATCGTCCAAAAAATTGGTTTGAGACCTTCTCATGGTCTAAAAGTCGTCTAAAAGAAGTTTCGAGTCTCAAAAATCGTTTAGAACTCGTCTAAAAATTATCTCGATGATATCACATGGTCTAAAAGTAGCCCGCAGTAGATATTTCAGTCAACAAGTCGTCTACAAGACGCCATGGGATCCAAAAATCGTTTAAAATCGTCCAAAAAATTAGTTTGAGACCTTCTCATCGTCTAAAGGTCGTCTAAAAGAAATTTCAAATTTCAAAAATGGTTTATAACTGATCTAAAAATTATCTTGATGACATCACATCGTCTAAATGTAGCCCAAAGTAGATATTTCGGTCAACAAGTCGTCTAAAAGACGCCTTGGGATCCAAAAATCGTTTAAAATCGTCCAAAAAATTAGTTTGAGAACTTCTCATGGTCTAAAAGTCGTCTAAAAGAAGTTTCGAGTCTCAAAAATCGTTTAGAACTCGTCTAAAAATTATCTCGATGATATCACATGGTCTAAAAGTAGCCCGCAGTAGATATTTCAGTCAACAAGTCGTCTACAAGACGCCATGGGATCCAAAAATCGTTTAAAATCGTCCAAAAAATTAGTTTGAGACCTTCTCATGGTCTAAAAGTTGTCTAAAAGAAGTTTCAAGGTTCAAAAATGGTTTGAGACCATGTATAGGTGATTCTAGAGCGATTATGCAATAGAATTTTCGCAGTGAAAAATGAAAAGCAAAAAATGCGGGTCGTTTTCGTTGAAAATCTTGGTGTAAAAAATAAAATGGGGTTGAAAAAATAGAGAATCGTAAGAGAAATAGCGAAAGAAAAGAGAAAAAGAAAAATTGAAAAGACAGACGCGAGACAGAAATTTATAAAAAAAAAAAAAAAAAAAAAGAGGAAAATGAAAAAGAATAGATGATGCGAACTTTATGTCACGTTATGGTATATGGTATGTGGTAGGAAAGGGGATGGTAAGGTAAGGGATGGAAATAGGGTGTCGAATAGAAATTTCTGCCGTTGACATATTGCGAGAATCATCACACTTGTGGAAAGCGGGAAAAGTGAAACGATCCCGGTTGTCTCTGGGAGAGACTATACATATATATATGTATATGTATATGAACGTGTCTCCCCTTTTGCCCCGTTTTCTCCCCCTTGGCCCCTATCACCCCTTAAAAACCCGCCGAACTCTCAATTTCTGTAGAGAACCTTATAGCTCCATCGAGATGACAGGCTCTTCAACGAAAATCGTCTCCATTCGGATTCAAATGAGATCCCCCTCTCGACTTCCTATGAACATCCAAAGGGTATATCTTCTGCACGCACCATAGAACCCCCAAGAACCTATTCCTGCCCGGAATCACCGAACCGAAATCCTGAGAAAATTATCACGAATAAACTCCAGATGTTGATGACGCGAATAATAATACTTTTCGTTATGCGTAGAGTTCCTAGATTTCAACATTTTAATCCAGAAAAAAAATGAGACTCCACATTCTTAGGGAACCTTAGGCATTGAAAACAAAAAGTACGAAATTTTTACGATTTTACACAAAAATTATGACTCCGGAATATTGTGACGTTTGACTTTTCACTGTTTTTATCATATCTCTGTAACCATCAATGATATCGAGTCGAAGGTTCAAATCAAAAATCAAGTTTATCAAATTCTCTATCAAAAAGGTTCAACAAAATTATCCTGTATCTCAACCAGTTCCGAAGTATTTCGAGGATCAAAACGAGAAACAAATTTCAATGAAATAATTTAAATAAGCTACCCGAAACCAGTTTTTCGCTGATATCTCGATAACCCTCAACGATATCGAATTGAAGGTGAAAATCAAAAATAAAGTTCATCAAATTCTCTATAAAAAAGGTCTGATACATTCATCCTGTATCACGATTGGTTTCGCTGTATTTTGAGACTGAATATTTTCAAAAAAATTGAAATTCTGGTAAGATAATGGGTTTTATATTCCTGGTTACAAAACAGCAAAACCAATACAGATAGAGGAAAAGTGTGTTCCACCTTTTTCATAGATAATTTGATAAGCTTTATTTTTGATATTTACCTTGAAGTCGATATCATCAATATCTTCGTAGATATGATCGAAAATGACTATTCCCCCGTTAAAATTCTTAGTTCTGGCTTTTGCAAAAGATCTTTCTATCTCCTTTGTTAATCGCATCATCTACAACAAGGCTGGTTAAATCCTTGAGAGATTTTTGGGAATGGGTTATAACAGGCGCAGCCTCGAGCGTCTAATTACCTAATTGTTCGTTTGAGAAATTCATCGGTGTACCTTGTACCTATATATACCATCAGCGTCAGAGTAAGGATGATAATATAAGCCAACCACCACCCCAACCCCAGCCAAAACCCCAACCCTTGGATACAGCCCTAACACAGGAGCGTAAATATCTCCTTACTTATTCATTTCCGCTTTTCATCTTCGGGCTGTGGATAGGCAATATGAAAATTACTAAACTCTGATATTTAGTGCCGAAACACAGATTTCTTACCCCCACTATTCGCTCCCTTCTTCACCACCCTTCGACGAAACCAACCCCTTTCGAAAAAGCTTTTAGACTTCAATTCGAAATTATTGTATGAAGATAGCAGAAATTAGAGACAAGGAAAGGAATGTGAAAAAGGAGAATTAATGCTCAGATTTTTGAGCAAAAGCAGAAAAAATAAGGATGCGTGTAATAAATTCGTTGGATTTCATTCAGGGGATGAATAATTCTATTCAATATTCAGTAACAGCTATTCCTTGACCACAAAGGCTCCGTTCTTGCATTGGCCTGTATTCTGGTAGTGGACAGTGGCCGCCCTCGATTCGCGGGTCGTTTACTCACCCCAAATATCAAAAGCTACATAAAATATTACCGCATCAAATCGGAACCGAAATAGCGGACGTTATGTCCGTTAGAGAGGACTAAATCGAGGTTAAGCTCTTCCGGTTTCTCACAAATCAAATATATATCTATAACTCATCGATATCGTGTCTCACGATTTTTTATCCAAATTTGAGTTTCCTTTTCTCTCATCAGTCACTAACCAAGAGAGTATCCCTTACGGAAAATACACTCAATTTTTGAGTGTAAACACTGAATTTTGGGTGTAAAACTCCTAAATTTGGAGTTGACTTTCAAATTTCGAGTGTTGAACTCCCGAATTGAGAGTTGACTCCCAAATTTCGAGTGTCAAACTCCCAAATTGAGAGTTGACTACCAAATTTTGAGTGTCCAACTCCCAAATTGAGGGTGGACTCCCAAATTTCAAGTGTCGAACTCCCAAATTGAGATTTGACTCACAAATCTCGAGTATCGAACTCCCAGGTTGAGAGTTGACTCCCAAATTTGGAGTGTCGAACTGCCAAATTGAGATTTGACTCCTAAATTTCGAGTGTCGAACTCCAAGGTTTAGAATTGACTCCCAAATTGCGAGTGTCGAACTCCCAAATTGAGAATTGACTACCAAATTTTGAGTGTCCAACTCCCAAATTGAGGGTGGACTCCCAAATTTCGAGTGTTGAACTCCCAAATTGAGATTTGACTCCTAAATTTCGAGTATCGAACTCCAAGGTTTAGAGTTGATTACCAAATTTTGAGTGTCGAACTCCCAAATTGAGAGTTGACTCCCAAATTTTGCGTGTCTAACTCCCAAATTGAGAGTTGACTCCCAAATTTTGAGTGTCAAACTCCCAAATTGAGATTTGTCTCCCGAATTTCGAGTGTCGAACTCCCAAATTTCGAGTGTCCAACTCCCAAATTGAGGGTGGACTCCCAAATTTCGAGTGTCGAACTCCCAAATTGAGAGTTGACTCCGAAATTTTGAGTATTGAACTCCCAAATTGAGAGTTGACTATCAAATTTCGAGTGTCCAACTCCCAATTGAGAGTGTCGAACTCCCTAATTGAGAGTTGACTACCAAATTTCTAGTGTCGAACTACCTTAGTTGAGAGTCACTACTGAGTGTTATTTTAAGAGTTATTTTGAATATTCTTTTGAGTGTTTTTTCCGTAAGGGGTCGCACCTCCGGGTCATGGATCTTGACCAAACTTATAGGGATGTTTCCTTGAGCCAAAATATGATGTACCTGCTGAATAACTCTCCGGAATGGGCCTTTACTCTATCAATTTACCTAAATGTACAATAGACATCAGCCTAACTTGGGTTTTGCATAACGCAGCAAAAAAACTAGTTATTTCATGGTAATTTGCAAAACCTCTGTTACGCTGATTTCTATTGTACATTCGTTTTGCAAAAATTCATACCTCCAGATCTGCGGAGGATAAAAATTCGAAAAAAATAGACAATACCGAAAACGAGTCAACGAATTTGGAAAAAAATCGTCAAAGTAATGGAAACTTCGGGTGACAGTGAAATAATTTTCTAAAATGCAATGCGGATGATTAATGTCGTCAGTTTCTCGTATCGCATTGCTATAGCAGCTTTTATCTTCATGTTTTGCCACTTTTGATTATCTCGTGGTATAGAAAAAGCGTTTTATCAAAGAATTGATTGAATACCGTACGTATAGTTGGTATATTTCTGTGAGAATAAGGTATAATAAAAATCGTCGATCTCTAAAAACGTTAAGAGCTGCTAAAACGCTCTTTTTCTTATAGCTGTACGCTCTTTGAGTATATGTTCAGTCTTCCGATATCCTATCCTTGCGCTACCAATTCCCGGGTGCAGAGTGGTACTTTAAAGTATTTTTTGGCAATATAAGCTTACAGTAGCCTTAGAGCATGTAGCGCGTTATAGTGAGTGACTTATGGGTTTCGCAATTCCCTCTGCCTTTTGCAGTACCTATAGTTGGAGTATGAGGATGGAGGTGGGAGGATGGGGAGGAAAAGCGTCGCCTGGCGTCGGGATATCGCGTATTGTGTTTTCCTTCGTCCTTTTTCGTTCAAGTGATTTACGTATTATACCAACCATATAGCGCTCGTGCTCCGTTCTCTCCTTCCTTTTCCTTTTCCTCTTCTAACTTATTTCTCTTCGTCTTTTCCCATCCGTCCCCTCCCCCCTTTTTCTACTCCACGTTTCTATATACCCCGAAACTGGGCCCCGAGCTATACCATACACATGTACTATTACATATTTATGGGTTTCTGGTTGGTACGTTAGGTAGAGCCACCCCTGCCACCCATGCTTCGCTTTCCATACCCATGTGAGAGTTTATGCATCCTCGAATTCAAACGAGAAACAAATTTCAACCAAATATGAATATAAGTAGGTAATACTCCTGGATGTAAAACCGAGGCTGAAAATAGGAAGGCTGCACCTCAGATTTAGGGACAAAGGACTCGGAACTCTATCGCGTTTATAATTTCAATCAGAAATCAAACTGCGCTCGTACTCGCGGACACTTTTTCACTGATATCTCCGTAACCGTCGATGATATCAAGTTTGAGGTGAATATCGAAAATGAAGTCCGTTAAATTTCTGATAAAAAAGGTGAAATACATTTACCTTGTATCTTCATCGGGTTTGCTGTATTTTGAAACTGAATATCTAAACAAAAACTGGATCTTTAGAAACGCCTGGAATAAACGTTGTCACATTCTGGGTTCAAACACAGCGAAACTAATCAAGATAGAGAAAAAATGTATTCAACCTGTTTGATAGAAAATTTAATAAGCTTCATTTTTTATATTCACTTTTAAGTCGATATTTTCAACGGTCTCTGAGATATCGACGAAAAACTGATTTCGAACACCTTTCGGAATTTCAATTTTCGACTGACGACTGATTTATTCTCTACAATTATATTACATGGTGTACTAGGTACCGGAGAGAGAGAGAGAGAGAGAGAGAGAGAGAGAGAGAGAGAGAGAGAAGGTTTCTCGAGGTATCACGTATCCAATTAGAGTCGACCCTTGACCCATCCTCGAGACCCTTACCTTCCTCCATTTATGAAAAGATACGAATGAATTTTTTTTTCAGCTATCCTACAGTGAGTTTGTTCAAATTTTTTCGATTCTGGAAGAATTTTCAAACAAAGAACACTGGAGGTTCCAAATTCCGAAAGCTAAATATCAGAAAGGTCAAAACTCCGAAATTTGAAATTCTCGCATGTGTTGATTCAGCGTTTAATAACTCGGTTTGTATAGATCGTATCGAGTCGAATAAGGGTTCAAATCAATCGTCTTGATATGAAATTTTCGGAAACTCAAGTTTAAAAAATCTGTCAATTATTTACGACACCGAAGTCATCGATTGAAGTGAATAAAATGAATTTCCGTGAAGATATAAATAGACCGGAAATTTTTCTGCGATTTCTGAACTTTCCGAGCTCCAATGTATAATAAATAAATTGTATAAATATATAATAGAAAAATAAATCGAAATCTGTTTCCGCCGCGGGTGCAGCTAGGGAGAGCAATTATTACACTCGAGTGACTCGTGGCCTTCTTCTCTCTTTCTCTCATATTCTCTCCTTCTCTTTAGCCCCTCTTGTTTTATACATATGTATAATACATATGAGTATATAGTATAAAACGTTCTCTTCTTCTTGATAGAAAAAATAAAAAAAATAAAAAACAACAAAAAACAAAAAAGAAAAAATCTGTAGCATATAATATAGAAAGGAAGAGGCAGGAAGTGAAACATATTTTTCCGAGTCTCGGATATATAATATACTATATATGTATATAAATATCTATATATGTACGGGGGAAAAAAAAGGAAGAAAAAAAAAGGGAAAAAATGAACTCCCACAACGAGACCTATGGCAATCCAAAAAGCATTTCGAGACACAAACTGAAATAATGTTCCTATACGAAATCGAACAAAAGGTTGAATTATTACCTATCCCTAGACCCGAGAGAACCCCAACGAAGTAAAAGTAATACCAAACCGCCGACAAGCCTCGTACTATACAGTTCGCATAAGTCTTTACTTCGCGGTTATACTTATGACACATTTCCCGATCCCCTCCAAGAAAAAAAAAATAAATAAAATAAAAAGAAGAAATTGCCTCAAAATTTGAGCCCATAATTCCAATTCTAACTCGAATATAAATTTAAACAGGTTTTGAATTTTCACATTCAAAAAGCGTGTGAATCTAACGATTTTTTATTTTCTATTATCTAATGCTCGGCTAAATTTCGTGATATTGTCTCAAAATGACGATATACATGTGGAGAATTGATTATTCTTCAAAAGTGCTCATTGCGATCTCAGTCTAACTCGAATTATTCCAACTGTATTTATAAATATTCAAGTCCCTGTATCTTCTAAACTATTCATTCTAGGCGATGAAACAATGGGACCTTTTTTGTAGAGAATTGAATTACATATAAATTTGTTTCCCACGAAATTCTTCTAGCTTCAGTCGTTTTCCAGATATCAACGAAAATATGTGAGTTGTGCTAAAAAAATTAATTTTCAGGTTGGTGGACGTGAAACAATTCGAGTTACACTGAAATCACAGTGGGCACTTTCAAAGAACAATCAATTCTCTAGATGTGAATCGAATATTCTTCAAAAGTGCTCATTGCGATCTCATTGATTATTCTTCAAAAGTGCTCATTGCGATCTCAGTCTAATTTTAATTATTTCAACTGTATTTATAAATGTTCAAGTCCCTCTATCTTCTAAACTATTCATTCTAGGCGATGAAATAATTGGACTTTTTTTGTGGAGAATTGAATTACCTGTAAATTTGTATCATAAGTAATTCTTCTAGCTTGAGTCGTTTTCCAGATATCAACGAAAATATGTGAGTTATGCTAAAAAAATTAATTTTCAGGTTGATGGACGTGAAACAATTCGAGTTACACTGAAATCACAGTGGGCACTTTTGAAAAACAATCAATTCCCTAGATGTGAATCGAATATTCTTCAAAAGTGCTCATTGCGATCTCATTGATTATTCTTCAAAAGTGCTCATTGCGATCTCAGTCTAACTTGAATATTATTCCAACTGTATTTATAAATATTCAAGTCCCTCTATCTTCTAAACTATTCATTCTAGGCGATGAAATAATCGGACTTTTTTTGTGGAGAATTGAATTACCTGTAAATTTGTATCATAAGTAATTCTTCTAGCTTGAGTCGTTTTCCAGATATCAACGAAAATATGTGAGTTATGCTAAAAAAATTAATTTTCAGGTTGATGGACGTGAAACAATTCGAGTTAGACTGAAATCACAGTGGGCACTTTTGAAAAATAATCAATTCCCTAGATGTGAATCGAATATTCTTCAAGAGTGCTCATTGCGATCGCATTGATTATTCTTCAAAAGTGCTCACTGCGATCTCAGTCTAACTCGAATTATTCCAACTGTATTTATAAATATTCAAGTCCCTGTATCTTCTAAACTATTCATTCTAGGCGATGAAACAAAGGGACCTTTTTTGTAGAGAATTGAATTACCTATAAATTTGTTTCCCACGAAATTCTTCTAGCTTGAGTCGTTTTCCAGATATCAACGAAAATATGTGAGTTGTGCTAAAAAAATTACTTTTCAGGTTGGTGGACGTGAAACAATTCGAGTTACACTGAAATCACAGTGGGCACTTTTGAAAAACAATCAATTCCCTAGATGTGAATCGTCGTGATAAGACGACATCATAGAATGCAGCTGAGCATTAGATAATTGAAAAAAAAAAAAAGAAATCGTTTGATTTACATGCTTTTTTATATTTTCTTAATATTTCGTAAATTGAGCGGAAAAAAAAACAAAAAATTCGTCCAAAACGAAACACCCTAATCTATACCCTTCTCCTTAGGCATGTGTACCTATATTATACCCTCGAGGCTATACTATATAGCGAATCACTGAATTTTATATGAATATGAATTCGTCAACCCCCTATCGCCTTATTGGGCAACTTAAATAAATTGCCCGCGGACAACGTACGTACACGTACGTACACTCAGAAAAGGTCTTGTTGACATAACCAAAATTTGGTTATTATATGGACAATCACATTTTTTGTTCAGTCAACCAAAAATTTCGTTGGGATAACCAAAATTTTGTTGGAAAACCCAAATTTTGTTGGAACAACCAAAATTTTGGCTGTTCCAACAAAATTTTTGGTTGACTGAACAAAAAATTTGATTGTCCATATAATAACACAAATTTTGGTTGTGGCAATACAAGACCTTTTTCTGAGTGTACGTAGATATAAATTTGTATATATGTGGGGTATTTCATACCGAATCGACCTAAGCCTGACCTGCAACCTCTCGGATACGTTTCACAATTTTTTTTTTTTTTTCAAGTTGTTGCCTCAAATTTGAAAATGACTCGAATTTTTTGATCAAATTTTTTCAAAAATTGTCTTCGTTTTTGAAAACGAACAAATTGTTAGCCGTGATGCCAAAATCTTGAAAAATTGTGAAAAAATTGTTGCCTCAAATTTGAAAATGACTCGAATTTTTTGATCAAATTTTTTCAAAAATTGTCTTCGTTTTTGAAAACGAACAAATTGTTAGCCGTGATTCTAACATCTTAAAAATTGTGAAAAAATTGTTGCCTCAAATTTGAAAATGACTCGAATTTTTTGATCAAATTTTTTCAAAAATTGTCTTCGTTTTTGAAAACGAACAAATTGTTAGCCGTGATTCTAACATCTTAAAAATTGTGAAAAAATTGTTGCCTCAAATTTGAAAATGACTCGAATTTTTTGATCAAATTTTTTCAAAAATTGTCTTCGTTTTTGAAAACGAACAAATCGTTAGCCGTGATACCAAAATCTTGAAAAATTGTGAAAAAATTGTTCCCTCAAATTTGAAAATGACTCGAATTTTTTGATCAAATTTTTTCAAAAATTGTATTCGTTTTTGAAAACGAACAAATTGTTAGCCGTGATTCTAACATCTTAAAAATTGTGAAAAAATTGTTGCCTCAAATTTGAAAATGACTCGAATTTTTTGATCAAATTTTTTCAAAAATTGTCTTCGTTTTTGAAAACGAACAAATTGTTAGCCGTGATTCTAACATCTTAAAAATTGTGAAAAAATTGTTGCCTCAAATTTGAAAATGACTCGAATTTTTTGATCAAATTTTTTCAAAAATTGTCTTCGTTTTTGAAAACGAACAAATTGTTAGCCGTGATTCTAACATCTTAAAAATTGTGAAAAAATTGTTGCCTCAAATTTGAAAATGACTCGAATTTTTTGATCAAATTTTTTCAAAAATTGTCTTCGTTTTTGAAAACGAACAAATCGTTAGCCGTGATACCAAAATCTTGAAAAATTGTGAAAAAATTGTTCCCTCAAATTTGAAAATGACTCGAATTTTTTGATCAAATTTTTTCAAAAATTGTATTCGTTTTTGAAAACGAACAAATTGTTAGCCGTGATTCTAACATCTTAAAAATTGTGAAAAAATTGTTGCCTCAAATTTGAAAATGACTCGAATTTTTTGATCAAATTTTTTCAAAAATTGTCTTCGTTTTTGAAAACGAACAAATTGTTAGCCGTGATACCAAAATCTTGAAAAATTGTGAAAAAATTGTTGCCTCAAATTTGAAAATGACTTGAATTTTATGATCAAATTTTTTCAAAAATTGTATTCGTTTTTGAAAACGAACAAATTGTTAGCCGTGATTCTAACATCTTAAAAATTGTGAAAAAATTGTTGCCTCAAATTTGAAAATGACTCGAATTTTTTGATCAAATTTTTTCAAAAATTGTCTTCGTTTTTGAAAACGAACAAATTGTCAGCCGTGATTCTAACATCTTAAAAATTGTGAAAAAATTGTTGCCTCAAATTTGAAAATGACTCGAATTTTTTGATCAAATTTTTTCAAAAATTATCTTCGTTTTTGAAAACGAACAAATTGTTAGCCGTGATTCTAACATCTTAAAAATTGTGAAAAAATTGTTGCCTCAAATTTGAAAATGACTCGAATTTTTTGATCAAATTTTTTCAAAAATTATCTTCGTTTTTGAAAACGAACAAATTGTTAGCCGTGATTCTAAAATCTTAAAAAATTGTGAAAAAAATTGTGAAAAAAAAAAGAAAGAAATTGTTTTGAAGTCCGGTCGCATAGAAGAGCGAAGATCTGTCCGACGAACCTTATAGCGATAATACCGATCTTTTCAGATCGTGAAGAAATATACCGAAATTTTCAGATTTTTAGACTTTCGGAATTTGAATTTTCAGCGAATTTCAACGATCGTTGTAATAATAATTTCAGACATAAATTCTTAGATATGAAAGTTTTATTATTCAGGAATTAAGGAATTCTCTATTTCTCATTCCTCGCCTGTCTTATATGCACAGAATATATACCACATGGTTATACTGCAGGAGGCAAGAATTGCGAATTCGCAAATTCGCGAATATAAATTTTTCCATTAGGTATTCTTATTCCTCGGAAATTATATGAAACGAACGAGTTGCTCGTAGCACAAATTTTCCAAATTTGATACTGACAATAAAAAGAATAAAGAAAAAATAGAATTTTTTTTTTCCAGTTCTTTTTTTTTTTCTTCTTTCATTCCAAATTCTGAAAAAAGTGTACCTATTATAGCCGATTGGAAATCGAATAATTTGTTCAAATACAAAAACGTTACTTTTGCAAAAAAAAAAAAAAAAAAGTACGTATACTATCTCCAATACCAATTGATCAATTTTTTTCTAATTTCTGACGATGCAGAAGATCAAAAAAAAAAAAAAAAAAAACAGAAATTTTGAATTCCCATTCGATCGAGAGACGATAATTTTTTCTAGTTTTTTTTTTTTTTTTTTTTTTTTTTTTCTTCAATTCCAAAAACATGGACTTAGACTATAAATAAAACGTGACTTTTTATAATACATCGAAAAATTCGTAGTTTCTAATGAAATTTCGTAACACATGAATCATAGCAAATATATTTCACATGCGCCTACTTTTTTTTTTCTTTTTTTTTTTTTTTTTTTTTCTCTCTCTCATTTTATTATTCAAATAATCTGGTCATAGATCTCACATTCCTAGTCTAGGTACGTATACCTAGAATCGATTCAGTAAGTCATAGTATATATATGCTATATATACCCATATATATACGAATATAATATGTATAAGTATATAAGGTACTAGTATCTCCTCTAGCACGCGAAAACTTGCTCTACTCATACTATATATATATGTATATGTATATATACCTATATACCTAAATAATTGTTTACCTCATTCGTACATATATACACACCTGTAACTTTACGTATAGAGTATGAGACGTCGTACAAGACCCATATATATACATACGTACCTATATACTAAGAATGAGTCACACGAAATACCTAGATTCGACAATATAATGATACGAATTACTTATTTTCATTATTATTATTTATTTATTTATTTATTTATTTATTTATTATATAAAAATATATAATAATAAATAAATAAATAAAACACTAGGAGGAAAGAATTTTATTGCACAGTTTACTTAGCCAGGATATTATAATAGAAAAATGAAGAGAAAGTGGTGCTAAGGGATAAAATATATATATAATAATAATATATAGTAAAGGAATATAAACGAAGGTGCGTGCGTGCCTGACCATACATATATAGTTGCTCGTAAAAATTAGGGGCAAACCGAACGAAAGAAAGGGAAAAGAAATTGAAAATATAAGACAGAATTGGGTAGAAATCATTTCCGAACGATAGAAATAAACTTCTCGTATCTATATACTATATGCATATATATACAGGTTGATTCAAATTTAGGGAAACGTATTTTAATTTTTAATTCAAAGATTATAAGATTCTCGGCGATAATCTAAAACGAAATTTACTTTACCAAAAATTCGTGGGAGCTATAATTACCGAGCTACGTAAGATCTAAGTTTATTAATCGCGAGTTGCGCAGTGCCTCCACTGCGCAACTCGCACTCACCGCCGCGCAGCGCCACCTATAACTTCCGCGATTTGTTACAGAGCCAAGATCTCGGTAACTATATGACCCACGAATTTTTGGTAAAGGAAATTTATGCTCAGAATTTAAGAAGGAATCTTTTGGCATCAAAAATATGACCCGTTAAATATGAATTAGACCTGTATTATCCCTATCGGGATGGTATAGATGTATTATGTGTTTGTATATGTACAGGTGTGGGGTGAGGGTGTATAAATAATAAAAAACCATTAGCTTTATACCCTCCGAAGACCAATCTGAACCATTAAATATGTCACGAAACACGAATTAGGTCACGTTATACGGATGTATATACCGTGTATACACTAAGGAAAGGAAAAAACAATTTCGTATTTACCGAGTAGTTAGTTATACTATATATATATATATATATATATATATATATATATATATATATATGCACATAGTAAATATATTTATATACTATATACATACCTGTGTGTAACGTAGAAACAGAAATTACTCAACAGCTTCTATAATATACCAGTGCAATAAAAAAAAAAAAAAAATTCTCAAACACCATAAAGCTTGGAAATAGTTTTCTGCCTCATCGATTTATTTCCTAATTCGAAATTGAATAAAATATTATAAAAAATATAGGGAAAGGTTTTATGGGAAAAATTTGTACTAAACAATAAATTTACACGTATTGTTCGTTTATTTAGTATTTATTTTATAAATCTTTAAACAACAAAGAAAAAAGAAAAATTATTTTCTCATCTTTTCTTTTTTTTTTTTTTTTTTTTTTTTTTTTTTTTAATTTTACTTATAATATATTAGGTATTCTTATTCTTTGAAAAAAGTAGTAATAAGAAATGAAACGATAAGATTACTTTTTTTTCTTCTATCATTATAAAAATACATCGATATTATTTTAGTTAAAAAAAAAAAAAATGTATTAATTAATCATTCATTTTTGTCCAAGACACAGTATCTTTCCGCACATGGTATCGGGATTAAATAAGAATAGATTATTATGTGGTGATTGCTTCTGTGATACCGTCTTTATTATCTCTTGTGCCATAACACCGCCGACTATTGCACAGACCGGACTTATCTGAGCGTAAAGATTCTCGCTGAAACAAGAAAAGAACATACAATCAAAAAAAAGTTAGTTTTTTCGATTTTATTTCTCAATTTTTTTACATCTCTTGGTAGTTCGATTCTTCATCAAATAAGCCGAAAAACGAAAATACAAAACATGAATTAGAATTTTTTCGATTTTATTTCTCAATTTTTTTACATCTCTCGGTAGTTTGATTCTTCATCAAATGAGCCGAAAAACGAAAATACAGAATATGAATTAGAATTTTTTCGTTTTTCTTTCTCAACTTTTTTTAAATTTCTCGATAGTTCGATTCTACATCAAATGAGCCGAAAAACGAAAATACAAAACATGAATTAGAATTTTTTTTTTTCTCAATTTTTTTACATCTCTCGATAGTTCGATTCTCCATTAAATGAGCCGAAAAACGAAAATACAAAACATGAATTAGAATTTTTCGACTTTATTTCTCAATTTTTTTACATCTCTCGGTAGTTTGATTCTTCATCAAATGAGCCGAAAAACGAAAATACAGAATATGAATTACAATTTTTTCGTTTTTCTTTCTCAATTTTTTTAAATTTCTCGATAGTTCGATTCTACATCAAATGAGCCGAAAAACGAAAATACAAAACATGAATTAGAATTTTTTCGATTTTATTTCTCAATTTTTTTAAATTTCTCGATAGTTCGATTCTACATTAAATGAAGCAAAAAACTAGAATACAAAATATGAATTAGAATTTTTCTTTTTTTTTCTCAATTTTTTTACATCTCTCAGTAGTTCGATTCTTCATCAAATGAGCCAAAAAACGAAAATACAAAACATGAATTAGAATTTTTTTTTTTCTCAATTTTTTTACATCTCTCGATAGTTCGATTTTCCATTAAATGAGCCAAAAAACGAAAATACAAAACATGAATTGGAATTTTTTTTTTTTTTTTCTCAATTTTTATACATCGCTCTATAGTTCGAATCTCCATCAAATGAGCCAAAAAACGAAAATACAAAACATGAATTACAATTTTTCTTTTCTTTCTCAATTTTTTTCCATCTCTCGATAGTTCGATTCTCCATCAAATGAGTCAAAAAACGAAAGTACAAAATATGAATTGGAATTTTTTTTTTTAAGCTTGTTTCTCACCTTATCAAATGATCGATCTTATTCCCCAATTTGTATTTCTCAATGACAATATCAGCCTGTTCTTTGAGACTTGTGGTATCGTTTTTGTCACTTGGTAAAGGATCGCGACCATATTTTTCACGAAAGTTTAATAATACTGAAACACAAATAATATATTAGATCAGTTTATCAATTAATTATATTCAATAAATTTCAAATCAAATTAATAAAAACAACAAAATTTCACTCACTCCTCAATAAGTAATAGGGCTCTCCATCTCTCGGTAGATTTTCATCGATTTCTAATATATTTTCGAAATGTACAAATTTCGTTGTTTTTTTAACGGTCGTTGTTACAGTTTCAAATTTCTCCTTTCCCAATTGAACCGGCTGATCTCCACCCTCGTTAGACTGCTCGATTTTTTTCGACTGTACTACGTCCCTTGAAAAATAATAATGATACGAAATTTTGATTAAAATGTAAACACAAATAGAAACCAAAAATTAGTTTACAATTTTTTTTTTTTTTTTTTTTTTTTTTTTTTTTTTTTTTTTACGTACTCAACGAACTCGTGAGTTCCAAGATCAGCGAAAGTGTATCCAAACATTCCCCATACATCGCCGGCGAAAAATTTCACACCCTCTTTACGGCAAATCGTATTTATTCGATTAAATTGTTTTATCGAACACTCGGAGGCACAGACTACATCGAAATTTATAAAAAATGTATCTGGCTTAGAATCGACGCCTTCTTTATCAGCGATGACGTCCACCATCGGATTCAGACTCTTCGCACGAGGGAGAGACGCCTCGGCGCGCTGAAACAAAAAACAACAAATTCAAATTTCTTCACTTCAATTTTTTTTTTTTTTTTTTTTTTTGTACTTTCTCTATTATTCACGGAAAAAATTGCTGAAACGCTTACGTTTTTACCGATCCCATCTTTTGGCGCCAAAAATTGCGAACATATGTCCAATTCCGTCAATTCACGATCGTCAAGAAACGTTATCGACCTAACGCCCGCCAGTATTATATTCTTGGCTACTTCGGCTCCGAAACCGTTCAAACCGATCAGCAAAATCTTCGCCGATCTCAGTCTGAAACACAAAAAAAATAACGGTTAATTTTTCTTTTTTTTTTTTGGGTTTTGGATCGATTCAAATTTTGACTCTTCGTCTTTTTTTTTTTCTTGCTTCCATTTTCTGAGTAAGAAAAAACTAGACACAGTTGCGATTTCGAATTCGCAAACTTAAAAAAATTTTTCGATCGAAACCAAAATTCGAAAAACACCAAAAGATTCCGTTGCTCAATTGTTTTTTCATTTTTGTTTTCAAACTTAAAATCGAATTCCAAATTTCGAAAAAAAAAAATTTTTTACATAAAAAACGTGATTTTTTTTTTTTTTTTTTTTTTCAAAATCGAAAATTCGAATCTGTTATTCAAATTATACGATTAAACGGGTGAAATTCCTCCCAAAAATTCACTGATTATAATTACTTGTCGTGAAAATTCAATTTTAGGTTATGTTATGTTGAGGTTATGTTAGATTTTTAGGTTAGGTTGAGTTTTCTTACCGTTTTTGAGACTCGAGTCCCCAGAGTCGAATTTGTCTATCATAAAGTTCGGCTTCGGCGTCAGTTAGCTCGATGATATTATCATCATTTTCTACAATATCGTTCATTATTACGATCTAACCTCGAAACAAAAATGATATTATTATACACAACAACAAGCCACAACAAGCTAAGAAAGTAACAAAAGCCGGTAATTTTGATCGATATTCGAGATATTTCGAGAATCATGATGAATCGAGTATCGATAACCTAAGTAAAAACATTTCGAGGTTAGCAGGTTTCGATACATTCCCGTTGTGACGTCATCGCCGAATTTTCGAACCCGTTTTTAACCTATAAAACGGTTCTTTTCGTCAAATTATCGAGCTAAAAAATAACATGAATCGCTCCTCTTCCAGTCGAACAAAGAAATTATGATCCTAACTGAAAGTCAGGAACTTTTTATCCATTTTTTGAACAGATTTCCAAAGATTTTAGATGACCCAAAATGGCGGAGCATCGATAAACTTTGGTCATAGATTGTGGAGGCCGCGAAGAATCGTGGCCAAAGTAATTGACGAGAGTAAACAGGGGGCGTGAAAGATTGGAAAAAGTGTGAATTTTGTTGCATTTTGACTCGAAAAATCACCCTCATTTATTCCACAAATAATCTTTGAGGATAAGGGGTCTATAAGGTTCTAAAAGTTATCCGAAATTCAATTGTTTCGATTCGTTCTAGTGCTAACGAGAATCTAGCCTCTTGACAGGTCGGTGGCGCCATCAGACGGCAAAAGCGAGGAACTGGATTCTCGAAGCTGCATAATATCGCAACGTATTGAATAAAGTAAGTCGCTGAGATGTGATAGCGAATTGATGAATTAATTCCATTAACGAGTTCTAAGATATTAAAGATATAATTAATATCCTGTTTATATTTTCGGCAGAACTACCGACTGGGAATTTCAGTTCCTTCCCAATCCAACAGATGGCGTTACGCCCGAGCCGAACTAAGGCGGGAAATTCAAACACCAAGAGTTAAAAATTGTCGAAAAAAAGAGTTTAAAACAAGGGGGAAAGATGACGTCGATTAAAGACGGTGTCGAGAGACTATTCGTCTTCGAATTTCCGACCTGTACAACGTCCCAGAAATACGAGCTTTCCATTCCTCTGAGAATTCCTCATAATGGTTCGACGAAGGAACTAACACACAGGATAATGTCAGCTTTCAAGCTACCATGCTATGTGGAAAATGAACTGCTAGTCTCTCTCGAGATTGCGGTGAAGAAATGGACCCTGGAATATCACGACGACAAGGCAGAACTTTTGATTAAGGCTGCTCAGAAGGGAGAGACTGACGTCGAAGAGGTGATAAAGAGCTGGGAGAAAATCTACAAGGAGAAGACTGCCGCCTATGCAGAACCCAGCGGAACAACCGATGAGGAATTATTCGCCGCAGCTTATCACAGACTGGTGCATTCCCCTTCGTTGGAAACCATACTGCAAGCAGAGCACGAGTTTGGGAAAGCTGTTACGGATGTTGTTCAGCAGAGGGATGCAGAGTTTGAAAAACTGACAAAAAAGTTTGTGATTAATGATCTTTCACAGTCATTAGAGTCAAAAATTCATTCTATGATGGTAAAATTGGTTTAAAGGCAAACCGAGGAAGTCAAAGTCGCTGTTGAAACTCTGGAGGCCGGATCCACTGAGAGATCCATCAACGATATGTTGGGCAGACATTTCGAGGAGCAAAGCTTACTCCAGGGACACTGGGGCTCGAGATTAGATGCTTTGAAGCTTGAGCAGAGGAGGCAGTACCGCAACTGGATCATGAGACTGCTTGAAGAACAGCAGACCAACATGTTGCCAACACCTGTGTAGGTCCAGAGCTGGATTCCGCTCTATAAATCAGGGTTTTGGAACAATTAAGCAAGCTGTGGTCTTCACAGATTCAAAAACACCGATGAGAATGTAGAGCAGTAGCGCAATCGAAGCTGGAATGACAATTTCCATTACTGGAAAGACCACAGCATGTTCAATTGCTCCAAAATCCTTCTCTTCGTGTTGTTTAATCGATGAAAAAGCAGACTGATGATCAAAAAAAACTCCAGGAGTTCACCGGTGATGCAAATGGCGCCACCTATGCGAAACACTTTGAGTAGTTTTGGCGGTACCAAGAGTGGAGGAGGTGCGGCAGACTTCCCTGAGCTTGAGGAGAGTTTCACAATCCACTTGGGATCTCAGATGAAGCAGATGCACAACATAAGAATAATGACCGGGGATGTATTCGACTTCTGTAAAACAGAGAGGGGAGATTCTGGGTGAGATTTAGAGTTCCTCCGCCAATTGGCAGACCGGATAATGATGAGATTGTTATTTCAGGATGGATCCGACTCCTCAGCGACTTCAAACGGCGCTTGGACTCTACTCGAATGATCTTTGCGGCCTTGTTTTACTCAGCGACAATCACGTCGGAAGTTATTCTGGGATAACTAAAGGTCTGGGAGTCATTCCCTCCGCTGATCTTCCCTTAGTTACTGATATTCTCTTTCAGAACTCTGCTCAATCTGTCAATTGACGACCGAATTCCACTTTCCCGCTATCGACGAGCAACTAGAGAAGCTCAGAGAAGATGTTAAGGATGTTGTAGCATGGAGACAAGCCCATCACAGAGAGGGAAGCGATCCACAGGTTGATATATCACGTTTTTTTTTATATCCAAGAGGCTCAATTCCCTTACGGAAAATACACTCAATTTTTGAGTGTAAATACTGAATTTTGGGTGCAAAACTCTTAAATTGGGAGTTGACTTTCAAATTTCGAGTGTCGAACTCCCAAATTGAGAGTTGACTTCCAAATTTCGAGTGTCGAACTCCAAAATTGAGATTTGACTCACAAATTTCGAGTATCGAACTCCCAAATTGAGAGTTGACTCCCAAATTTTGAGTGTCCAACTCCCAAATTGAGAGTTGACTTCCAAATTTCGAGTGTCGAACTCCAAAATTGAGATTTGACTCACAAATTTCGAGTATCGAACTCCCAAATTGAGAGTTGACTTCCAAATTTCGAGTGTCGAACTCCAAAATTGAGATTTGACTCACAAATTTTGAGTGTCCAACTCCGAAATTGAGAGTGTTGAACTCCCTAATTGAGAGTTGACTACCAAATCTTTAGTGTGGAACTAGTTGAGAGTCACCACTGAGTGTTATTTTAAGCGTTATTTTGAGTGTTCTTTTGAGTGTTATTTCCGTAAGGGAATGACCAGAGTTCAGAACATTTGCACTCCTTATTTTCAGTCGAAGAAGTCAACCGGTAGCAAGAGTCTACAAATAGGAGATGTCTTCATCACTCGTCATTCGAACCTTGCCCAGGTCCACATTGTGTTCCATATGGTGGTTCAGGACTCTATCAGATCAGGTAAAACCTTTTGGAGTAAAAAACACTTGGAGAGGATTTTGATGTGTGATTCTTTCAGGGGAGATCAATTCGCGACATCCTGCTATCTTGGGGCTTAGAAATATCCTGAAGACAGCATGTAGCAATGATGTGACTACTCTTACCATACCGGTGCTCTTAGTGCACGAAATGTCTGAGGTAAGTGATGATATATCGATGTTCATTGAACGGGAATGTCTTCATGTTTGTTTTATTCACTTTCATGAACAGGACATGACTGTCGCTTGGTGTACGAAGCGAGCTGAGCTGGTATTCAAGTGCGTGAAGGGTTTTATGATAGAAATGGCTTCATGGGGCGGAGCAGAGTTGAAGAATCTTCAATTCCTGGTCCCAAAGGTCAGGCTTAAAGCTACTAATCCCGATTTTATCAGATATATCAAAGAAGAGGGTGAGAAATCGACTTATTCATGTTTCAGGGAATGTCTGAAGAGGTTTTTGGAACCCTTGCTACCATGCTGCCAAGCATTTTCCGCGTTTCTAATCCCCTGGTGTTCAAGGCGACTGCAGGCACTCCGCAAGTACAAAAAAAATAGGAACTCTTCATCTAATATGGTGCAAAAATCGTGATAATCATCGCTTTATATCAATCTATCAAACAGTGTGAGGATCCTAGTGTTTCTTTTACACACTAATCACGACTCTGGGTAGGGTGATTAATACCTAAAGCTACTCTTATCTAATTTTATACAATTTTTTATAAAAGAGGAGTTTCTCGGAGTCCATAAATATATTTCATAGAATCTAAACTCAGATATGTTTCATTCCAAAAAATTTCTGTGTGCTTTTCACCGAGTCTTTTCGATGATCGGGAAATATATTTATATATATTTTTTTTTTTTTTGTCAATCAATTAAACACCGATTTTGCATGTATTGTTTATATTGTATGTAATAATAATTATATATAATTATTAATTTTTTTTTTGCCAGTCCTGAAAAATTTAAATAATCCGCTAGCTAATATTATTTTATAAGTATATTAATTGTATATTGATTATAAACAGTACGTGTAATAATTATCTTATAATGTTTTTTTAATCGAAAACAACAATTATTCCAATATATCGTACATACATCTATCAATTTAATTATTTAATTATTATTATTGTTATTATTATTATTTTTTAATGATGATTCTGGTTTTTTTTCCCTTTGTCATCGCAAATTATAAATTCGAATAGTAATATTCCAAAATCATTTCATGCAATGAAAAATTTTAGGAGCTTTTTCCATTTCTGATTGACGAAATATCAATCGGACCTTTTTTCTTTTTTTTTTTTTTAATTCTTTGAATTTTCCAAATAAAATTTTACAGCTTCATCTTTCATTTTTAATAAGGAAAATTCTGTTAAATTTTTAATATTTAATGGAAAAAAAAATTCTATAATTCTTTTCATCTCATTTGAGAATAAAAATCAGTGTTGCAATTAGTGTGCAGATTAACCGCTGTGAACGGCGGCGAACCGAAGAAAACAGTGGCTATCACCCAAAGCATCAACAAAGTATTGTTGTAATTATGTTTGCCGAGAAAAAAAATTGATGATAGCCACTGTTTTTTTTTTTTTTCGGTTCGCCGCCGTTCGCAGCGGTGAAGCTCGCGTAGACCGTATTATAATGATGAAAAACCGATGAATCAATACGAAAGAAAAACAATTGTGAAACACGTTAGACATAATATTTCACGTGTCCAATGTCACAAGGACGTAAGGGCCATTGTACGAAGTCTTGCTTCTCGTAACGGTATATAACCCTTATACGGAAAATACACTGAATTTTTGAGTGTAAACACTGAATTTTTAGTGTCAACGCTGAATTTTGGGTGTAAAACTCTTAAAATGGGAGTTGACTTTCAAATTTCGAGTGTTGAACTCCCAAATTGAGATTTGACTCCCAAATTTCGAGTATCGAACTCCCAGGTTTAGAGTTGGCACCCAAATTTTAAGTGTCGAGCTCCCAAACTGAGAATTGACTCCCAAATTTCGAGTGTCAAACTCCGAAATTGAGAGTTGACTACCAAATTTTGAGTGTCCAACTCCCAAATTGAGGGTGGACTCCCAAATTTTGAGTGTCAAACTCCCAAATTAAGAGTTGACTCTCAAATTTCGAGTGTCGAACTCCCAAATTGAGAGTTGACTCCCAAATTTCGAGTGTCGGACACCCAGATTTAGAGTTAAGACACCCAAATTTCGAGTGTCGAACTCCCAAATTGAGATTTGACTTGCAAATTTCGAGTATCGAACTCCCAAATTTAGAGTCGACTCCCTAATGAGTGACACCCAACAGAGGGTCAACACTCAACTGAGATTCAACACCCGAGTTAGGTGTACGAAAGTTCATTCTTAAAATGACCAAAACGTATAGATCAATGGAAATTACAAGATCGAAAATGTAAAAGCAAAAGGTCGTATACGTTGGGCGAATACGTCGTTCTTTCAGTACAATTTCTGAGAAAAAGAAAAAAAATGCGGTTATTCGACGTTCTACCCGAGGGGGAAATAACTCAAACCTGGATTGACACATCAATTTTTCAGTTTGAATTAATTCGCATTATTTCATTATAATTGAAATTAATTCACTATAATTGGAATCAATTATGAATTATCAATTAATTAGTGCATTAATTCTAAATAAATTCCGAATAATTCACACAATTTTGTCTTAGTACGAATTAAATTGGGCTGGAATTTCTAGTTAATTCGAAAAAAAAAAAAAAAAAAAATGACTCCGGACACGAATCCAGGTTAATTCAGATCGATTCTAAACAATATTTTTGTTAATTTCGCCTAATCTGAATTAATTTATTCTAATTTCGTTAATTTTATTTAATTTTTTCTAAATAAATTCTTTTCAATTCGAATTTCATAATGCGAATTAATTCATGTCGATTCAAAATTATGCAATTAATTCGTGTTAATTTGCATTGATTTCAATCAATTTGTATTAAATTCACCAATCTACGAGTTTTTGCTTTTACATTTTCGAACTCGTCATTTTCATTGATCTATATACGTTCTGATCATTTTTAGAACGAATGACGTGGGATAAACCAAATTATACGAACTTTGCAACTTAAATCGCGTTTTTGCACTTACGACCTTATGCCAATAAACACACGATATAGTAGAGATATTATTATACGATTATAACTACATACGTGTGTAAATTACGATATTGACCTGACAATTAAAGATACTCGACTTGTCGGACAATATGGTAGAGCTCGTTACTCATCAGACATTTCAACATTTGGAGGTGAGTGAAGTGAAATTAAGAATATTTTGATTTTTGAAAAAAAAAAAAAAAAAAAAAAGAAAAGAAAATATATCTCGCATTGTTTTTTTCGTTCGTTTATTCGATTTCAGAAATTGCACTTTCTCGCATTGAACGCGAACCCGATCGGTAACAAGATACACACCGATGCCTTCAAGGGTTTAAAATCCCTCGTGGATTTGAACCTCGGCGATATATCGGCTTCGAATTTTCCCCATGACTTGTTCACTCCGTTGGTAAAGCTCCGACACCTTAATCTGGCTTCAAACCCATTGATAAGCTTGCCTGCCTTACCGACCGGTATAGAAAAGCTCGATATATCTTCGACGAGGATTATTCAGCTCGGAAAACTGGATACTCCAAACCTGCGAATTCTCGAAATGAACTTCATGCCCAGGCTAGAATCTATCGACTTTAATCAGCTCGAAAAAGCAAAGAAGTTGACCGTTTTATCGGCCGATAATTCACCGAGATTGAGAACTCTGACTGCTTTACCGACCCACGCTGATTTATTGCCAGATCTAAGATGGATCTACATGAGAAATTGCTCCATCAATAAAGTAGGACTTGACCTACAGTCGATAATGCAGAGAGCATCGGGAGTCGATCTGCAAGGTAATCCCTGGCATTGCGATTGCGATACGAAGTGGATCGTGGCGCTCAATTCGACGATAAATTATCGCGATCAGATGTGGTGAGAAAAAAATGGAAGTTAATAATAATTCATAATTTTCTTCTTTTTCGAACAGAAAATAAAGTAACTGAGATCATTTTTCTTCTACCAGGTGTGAAACGCCGCCAATATTCTATGACAGATGGTTCGTTGAAGTTTCCGCCAACAAGTTAAGGTGCGGAAACAATGATCATCTAGCATTTTCGATAATAATTTTGGGTTTGATAATTTTCTATATGCCGATCGTTTTGATCCTAGTCTGGTATTTTTATAAAGCCAAAAAATCGATAACGAGAAAATGTGAGACAAAATCAAAAAGCGTTGACAATATGGTTACGTATAAAAATATCACCACTGATTCAAACGACACCGCCAAAATTCTTGACCATGCGAAATTTGACTTGAAAGATCCAGGCGCTACGATAAAACTTCCAACGACCATAACGATCGAGGATAAAGAAGAGAGGGATAAAAACTAACGGCTGGTCTGGTAAAGAAGAGATGAAAATATCGAGAAAAACAATGTAAAAATTTAACAATAATAATTGTAATTTTGTACGGGTTTTTTTTTTTTTTTTTGGAAAGTGACTTTTGCTAATTCCAACGAATCTTTACGTTTCCGACCCTCTGTAATCCGAAAAAAATAGGTTTTCAGAAAAATGTCAAAAAACGGCTGGATGAAAAATTCTCAAATATTGAGAACTGCACATTCGAATTACCAGAATGAAAAACTGCCATATCCCATTATATATGAACGTTCTCTTCTGTCGGCAATCAATTGACTTTCAATTTTATATAGCATGTGTATTAGACCGGTTCAAAAAAAATCGACTATTCTTTTTTTTTTTTTAATTTTCGCATTGAAATACTTTCGGTGGGGTGAAAAAAGATGCCTGTTAAAAGCGGAGCTCTTAATATTAAGATTTAGAGGTACGCTCATCGCGGATTTCTATTTTCCATTTAAATAGCATAGGAATTTTTTTTTTTTTTTTTTTTCAGAATTTCGTAGCTCACAAACCAATGAACAAATCCAAATGACTCAAACATATTTTCATAGGGGATTGAACACTCTAAAAAATGTATCTATCTTTGTGGAAAAAAAAAAAATCACAAAAAAAAAAAAAAAAAATAGTTGACTCAACTATAAATTGAACTTTGAGCTTGAATAACTTTGGAAGGAGTCAATTTATCAAAAAATGATAAGAGAATCTTTTTGTAGAGTGTTCAATTTCCTATGAAAATATGTATGAGTCATTTGGATTGGTTCATTGGTTTGTGAGCTACAAAATTGTGAAAAAAAAAAAAAAAAATTTCCTATGCTATTCAAATGGAAAATAGAAATCCGCGATGAGCGACCTCTAATTCTTAATATTAAGAGCTCCGCTTTTAACAGGCATCTTTTTTCAGCCCCCTGAAAGTATTTCAATGCGAAAATTGAAAAAAAAAAGAACAGTCGATTTTTTTGAACCGGTCTAATGTGTATATTTTGCTTTCATTTTTCATTTTTTATATTTTCAAATGAGAATAATGTTGTCTTCGAATTCGATCTAATCACTGTATACTGTATTCAGTATACTTTGTATATTATAGTTTAATGTGTAGTTGTATATTTTTTATTTTTTCACCATGTGGTGAAAAATTTTAATAATTAGTTAATTAATATTATTTTATAAGTATATTAATTATATATTGATAAACAGTACGTGTGATGTTTTTCATTACACAGTCTTATAATGTTTTTGTGTAGATTGAGATGAATAAAAAAAAAAAAAAAATAATTGCAATCGAAAACAACAATTTTTTATTCCAACATATTATCGTATAATATTTATCAATTTAATCATTTATCTGTTCAATTTTTGCTATTGCGCAGATTTGGCATAAAGTAAGAAAATATTATTATACATACCTAGGTGGCTGTTTTTCTTGACGTTAAAAAAAATTATTCAACGATTCGTAGAGTTTTTATTTATTTAACAATTAAAATTAGATGATGATGATTCTGGGTTTTTTTTTTTTCTTCTTTTTTTTTCTCTTTGTCATCGCCTTCGAATTCGAATTATAAATTCGAATGATATTCCAAAATCATTTTTTGCAAAGAAAAATTTTGGGAACTTTTCCATTTCTGATTCACGAATTCATCAATGGAATCTGTATACTTTTTTTTTTTTTTTAAGAAAATAATATGAAAATTCTGTGATTTATACTTTCATCTTGCAAATGCAGGAAAACTCAAGAATTTTCATCTTTTTAACGAAGAAAATTCGTTCGAGATTTGATCATTTTTTGATAAAGAAAATGCTACAGAATTTCTTCAATTTCTCAGAGAAAATTTTGAGAATTTTTTCGTTTTTCGCTTGTCTTTTTCTTTTTCAATCTCACAAAGAAAACTCTGAAATTTCACGTATTTTTCACGAGAAAAAATTCGATCAATTCCTCAAATTTTCCAACGAAAATTTTACACCGTTTTTTCATTTTTCGTAAAGAAAATTCTACAACTTTTCAATTTTGAATAGAAAAAAAAAATTCTATAATTCTTCTCATTTCGCATAACTAGAACGTATTTTCACTAGGAAAAATTCGCACAGTTCCACAAATTTTCCAAAGAAAATTCTATATATGGGGCTTTCCACGTCACATTTACCCCTTTTGTTCCTCACCCCCTTCGATTTGGAAAATTTTTTAGTATGATGTTGCAACTGACCCAAAAGGGTCTCTGAATTAATTTTAGATTTTTCCAACCAACGGCTAAATTTAAAAAAAATCGAAAAGTCGATTCCGGAAACGCCATTTTTAAAAATCTGAAAAAATTCACATAAATTTCATAATTTAAAATATGATTTGTAAGCATCACTCGATGATGGGATCTCAATATTTACTATTTTTTTCGCAGGTTCTTAGGTTTTTCATGTCAGAATTGGAGTTTTCATCTTTTTAATCCGTCATAACTTTCTGAAATAAAATGAATTTCAATTTTTTTGAAATTTAGAGGAGTTGAAATCCATTATTATTTGAGAAAGTTATGACGGATTAAAAAGATGAAAACTCCAATTCTGACATGAAAAACCTAAGAACCTGCGAAAAAAATAGTAAATATTGAGATCCCATCATCGAGTGATGCTTACAAATCATATTTTAAATCATGAAATTTATGTGAATTTTTTCAGATTTTTAAAAATGGCGTTTCCGGAATCGACTTTTCGATTTTTTTTAAATTTAGCCGTTGGTTGGAAAAATCTGAAATTAATTCAGAGACCCTTTTGGGTCAGTTGCAACATCATACTAAAAAATTTTCCAAATCGAAGGGGGTGAGGTACAAAAGGGGTAAATGTGACGTGGAAAGCCCCATATATATAACTTTTACATTTTTAATGAAGAAAATTCTTTTCATTTCAACTTGAGAATTTTCTTTTTTTTTTTTTTACATTTTTGACACCGAAAATATTTCTCAATTTTTTTTTCAATTTCCCAAAGAAAATTCTCTAAATTTTCTTACAACAAATCCAAGCGAAGAAAATAAAAAAAGAATTTTCATACTTACGTTAAAAAAAAAAAATGGAAAAAAAATTTGCCAAATATCAATAATTTTACAATTGATTCAGTCCAATTAGAAAAATTAATTAGTAAAATTCAACTGCATCGATCTGAATTGGGGGGGGGGGGGGGGGGGGGGGGGGGATAATTGACCTAAGAATAAAAAACGGTGCTATATCTAGTAGTGTGCAGATTAATAATGAAAAACACATAAATTCAATTCTAAAGAAAAACAATTGTTAAATAGATAATTAATACATGCTCATTACGTTACACATATATATATATGGTAGAGAGATTATAATATGATAATAGCTACATATGTGTATAAATTATCTATGTATGAATATGGTTTATTACCCTTTCGATATTGACCTTACGATCTTTCCAATCCTCTGCATATCCATCCCGCTGTCCTGTTACTTCGTGGATCGTTATTGAACTCGGTTTCAGTTCCATTCAAAGCTTTCTTCAGTTAAATAATTCGCTAATTTTTCTTACTTTGACCGAGCAAAGAACGAGAATTAAAAAAACAAAAAAAATTGTCACGTTTTTAATAACAATTTATTAAACATATTCAATAATGTGGTTTGGAATTATTTTCATTTTTGCAATCTCTACGAGTTCGACGACTGGAAATTTGGTTCGTTGTTAATTTTCTGCAAATAAAAAAAATATATATATATATATCAAACAGCCCTTACGGAAAAAACACTCAAAATAACCCTTAAAATAACACTCAGTAGTAACTCTCAACTGAGGTGTACTTTCGTACACCTAATTTGGGTGTTGACTCTCAGTTGAGTGTTGACCCTCTGTTGGGTGTCACTCATTTGGGAGTCAACTCTCAGTTTGGGAGTTCGACACTCAAAATTTGGGAGTCCACCCTCAATTTGGGAGTTCGACACTCGAAATTTGAGAGTCAACTCTTAATTCGGGAGTTCGACACTCAAAATTTGGGAGTTCACCCTCAATTTGGGAGTTGGACACTCAAAATTTGGGAGTCCACCCTCAATTTGGGAGTTGGACACTCAAAATTTGGTAGTCAACTTTCAATTTGGGAGTTCGACACTCGAAATTTGGGAGTCGACTCACAATTTGGGAGTTCGACACTCAAAGTTTGGGAGTCAACTCTAAACCTGGGAGTTCGATACTCGAAATTTGGGTGTCAAATCTCAATTTGGGAGTTCGACACTCGAAATTTGGGAGTCAACTCACATTTCGGGAGTTGGACACTCAAAATTTGGTAGTCAACCCTACTGAAAATTTCCAGATGGATTCATCTGGTCGTTCGAAATTCCTATGGAATTTGCTGGAAATCCAGCAAGTTTCAGATGGAATTCATTGGATTCTGCTAGGAATCCACTAGATTTTATATGGAATCCGTAGGAACTTCGAACGACCAGATGAATCCATCTGGAAATTTTCAGTAGGGAACACTCAATTTGGGAGTTCGACACTCGAATTTCGGGAGTTAACTCTCAATTGGGGAGTTCGAGACTCGAAATTCGGGAGTTAACTCTCAATTTGGGAGTTCAACACTCGAAATTTGAAAGTCAACTCCCAATTTAAAAGTTTTACACCCAAAATTCAGTGTTTTCACTAAAAATTCAGTGTTCACACTCAGGAATTGAGTGTATTTTCCGTAAGGGAGAATAGCGATTTTTCTACTTAAAAAAAAAAAAAAAAAAAAAAAAATTAAAAAAAAGTGGCTTTATTTTTTTGTTTTTGCAGCTCGATCTTTCTTGGAATGGCCTTACGAAGGAAAAGTTTTTCACGGATCTGAACGGTTCTGTAACAGACGCGATTGAAAAAGCAACGGAATTAAATTTGGCGGGAAATTTATTTGACAATTTTGTCGACTGTTCGGCGAAGTTGGATAATCTTGAGATATTAGATTTGTCGCGTAACAAATTGGAGACATTTTATTTCTCGTGTCAAGATAACAATAATTTATACAAATTAAATGTCAGCCATAATAAATTGAGATTTTTAAACGATACAGCGCTAAGTAAGCATCTGAATAAATTAAGGATACTCGACTTGTCGGACAATATAGTAGAGCTCGTCACTCATCAGACATTTCAACATTTGGAGGTGAGTGAAGTGAAATTAAGAATATTTTGATTTTTGAAAAAAAAAAAAAAAAAGAAAATATATCTCGCATTGTTTTTTTCGTTCGTTTATTCGATTTCAGAAATTGCACTTTCTCGCATTGAACGCGAACCCGATCGGTAACAAGATACACACCGATGCCTTCAAGGGTTTAAAATCCCTCGTGGATTTGAACCTCGGGGATATATCGGCTTCGAATTTTCCCCGTGACTTGTTCACTCCGTTGGTAAAGCTTCGACACCTTAATCTGGCTTCAAACCCATTGATAATCTTGCCTGCTTTACCGACCGGTATAGAAAAGCTCGATATATCGTCAACGAGGATTATTCAGCTCGGTAAACTGGATACTCCAAACCTGCAAATTCTCACAATGAACTTCATGCCGAGGCTAGAATCTCTCGACTTTAATCAGCTCGAAAAAGTAAAGAAGTTGACTATCTTATCGGCCGATAATTCACCGAGATTGAGAACTCTCACTGCGTTACCGACCCGCACCGATTTATTGCCAGATCTAAAACGGATCTATGTGAGAAATTGCTCCATCGATATACTAGGACTTGCCCTACTGTCGATTATGCAGAGAGCTACGGTAGTCGATCTGCAAGATAATCCCTGGCATTGCGATTGCGGTACGAAATGGATCCTGGCGCTTAATTCAACGATCAATTATCGCGATCATATGTGGTGAGAAAAAATTGAAGTTAATATAATTTATAATTTTCTTATTTTTCAAACAAAAAGAAAAAAAAATAAAAAATTAACTGAGACAATTTTTCTTCCACCAGGTGTGAAACACCGCGAGAATTGCATAACAGATGGTTCTATGGAATTTCGACCGATCAATTCGAGTGCGAAGGAATTAATTATTTAGGCCTTTGGCTAACTTTGGGGGTATTTGCTATGATCGGTTGTCTAATAGCCATTTCTTACTTCGCCACAGAACCGATAAAGAGAAAATGGAATACAAGATCAAGACACGTAGATATGGTAACTTATAAAAATATCGTCAACGATCAAAACGATACCGATAAAATTCTTGACCAGGCGGATATTACCGACTAAGCAAATGGCGTAACTCTAAATGCCTGCCACGCAGGCGTTGCGATCATTTCCAACGGCCTTAACGATCGAGGATAAAGAAGAGAGTGATAAAAACTGATGTCGCTAAAGAAGAAATAAAAGGATAGAGAGACAGAATGTAAAAATTTAACAATAATAATTTTGATTTTATTTTTTTTTTTTCGATCATTTTTTTTTTTTTCTTTTCGTTCAAATTCGTGTTTTTTGTATCTTTGAATAGAATATTCGGATGGTTGAATGTGAAGTGCTGTCTACTACTTCAGAGAAATAATAAAAAAAAAAAAAAAAAATGGATATGAATAAATCTAACTTCGTGATAAAAAAAGAAGATAGAAAAGCACGTGTCTGATTAATTCAGACCGAGAAAAAGAAAAAATGGAAAAAAAAAAAAAAAAAACCCCTTCTCTTCCCTTTTCTTTTCATATTTCTTTTCTATTATATCCCCCGTTCTTTGTTATATATATATGGTACTATAAAAATCCACCCACTCCTATAGTTAGTAACCGAATAATAAATAATAGACTCTGTAAACATGCCTGATTAATTTTCAATGAGATATTTCCCCATTCGACTGATGTGTGCTAAGGGTTTAGAATTTATATATAAATAGATGTATCATTAAATTGTAATAAAAATTTGTAGAAAAGGGTTCTTCTCTTCTTCTCGAATGGCGAAACAACCCTTGAGAGAAACCTCTTCTTCCTTGAAAGGAGTCGGTATTTCAAAAGAAAAATTGATTTTTATTTATTTCAATTAAAATTCGATTTGTTCTGCTTTTTTATTTCTACAAAGTTTTCCTCAGATAAAAGAAATGCAAACCTCAAAAAAAAAAAAAAAAAAAAAAAAAAAAAAAAAAAAAATAGAACAGAAACGGTAATTGTAAACAAATTTTTGATGTATTTGGATTTATTTTACGCCTGTGGTGTTTTTTTTTTTGTTTTTTTTGGGGGGGGGTGGCGGGGGGAAAACGGGAATTTTGAAGGTCGTCATCCATTCTGACGTATTTCTTGATCGCATGTGATGTAGCGATCATCCTTTGTACAGGGGACCATGATCTTTCCACCATAAGGCTATTGGGTTACAGTTGGGTATAGGATAGTTACGAACTACCTATAGGTGTATGTTAAAGCAGATATTCAGTAAATGGACGTTGTATATAATTCGTATACCTATACATATACATGGTTGTAAATAATATTATATGGTGGTAAAATCCCCATAGTATATTTATTACACCGATCGTTTTATACCTGAATAGAATTATTATAGACTAGAGTCTTGCCACACGAGCTGTTGCTGCTGCTGCTGCTGCGTTTGGGATGTATGCGGATGGATAGATAGATAGATGGATATTGGATGTCAGTAATTCGATATTTAATTCAAACCATAATTTGGCGAGAGCCAATCCTCCGGAAAAAAATTACTATAATGCTTGCGGTCTACCCTCTTACTCGTGAAACATTTAAAACGATCCGATTTTCAATAGTCATCAATTTTCTAAAAGAAAATCAAACAATTTTCATCAATTTTCTAGAAGAAAATTAAACAATTTTCATCAATTTTCTAAAAGAAAATTAAACAATTTTCATCAATTTTCTGAAAGAAAATCAAACAATTTTCATAAATTTCCTAAAAGAAAATAAAACAATTTTCATCAATTTTCTAATAGAAAATTAAACAATTTTCATCAATTTTCCAGAAGAAAATTAAACAGTTTTCATCAATTTTCTAGAAGAAAATTAAACAGTTTTCATTTTTTTTTCGGTAAATAAGCTGACTTTTCTAGCCTCAGAATTTTCCGCATTTTCCTTGACAAGAAAATTCAAGAATTTTCATCAATTTTCTTGAAGAAAATTCAACAATTTTTACGGAAAATTGATCAGTCTTAATTTTGTTGATTAGAAAAGTAATTTTCTTAATTTTAACTGATAAGAAAATTCGGAAATTTTCACAAATTTCCATTACAAAAATTGAACAATTTTCAAACTTTTTCTTTTTTTCGTTTAAAGAATTTCATAAACATCAGTTTTTCCATATAGAAAAAGAACGACATGAAACTGAGAAAATCTATTTTCCCCATGGCCTGAAAGTAATTATCGTATTTTTCGACGATGTATATCAGATAAAGTTGACACAAACATGAAAATCTGAGGACATGGGTACGCGTTTAGTTTAGGCGTGTAATCCTTGTGTCCAGGTCACACCTAACTAGGTACTACATACCATAAAGCTAAAAGTATCTGGTGCCCAGGGACCGGGGTGAAAATGAATAATGAAAATAAATCTGGTGATGTTATCGGCGAAGAGTAGCTCTGTATATATATATATATATATATATATATATAGGTATACATTTACTGTATATATATACCTAGCTCACTGCCGAAGCGGATTACCTCTGCATCAATGAGCTCTCGATTCGTTTTAACGTATGTAACATACATACATAGGGTATAGATATTACAGTCTATTATACTTTTTTTATAATGCGGTATAGTTATATAGAATGTCGGAAAAATCAACAATTTTTTTAATTTTCCAAAACAAACTTGAAGAATTTTCCGCTATTCGTCAGGAAAAGTCAACGATTGTAAGTTTTCCCGAATGAAAATCAAAGAATTTTCAAGTTTCCGAAAAGAAAATTAAAGAATTTTGAGAATCCTGAAAAGAAAACCAAATAATTCTCAAGTTTTCAGGAAAAAAATTTGCAGAATTTTCAATTCTGTCAAAGGAAAATCGAATAATTTCCATTACACGTCCGGAAAATCGACGGCTTTTCCAAGTCTCGCAACAATTTTTTCAATTTTCCAAAACGAACTTGAAGAATTTTCCGCTATTCGTCAGGAAAAATCAACGATTGTAAGTTTTCCCGAATGAAAATCAAAGAATTTTCAAGTTTCCGCGAAGGAAATTTAAGAATTTTGTGAATCCTGAAAAGAAAATCAAATAATTCTAAAGTTTTCAGGAAAAAAATTTGAAGAATTTTCAATTTTGTCAAAGGAAAATCGAATAATTTCCATCACACGTCCGGAAAATCGACGGCTTTTCCAATTTTCGCGGAGAAATGTCAACGATTTTTCATTTTCGGTAAATAAGATTCACGAATCTTGAATTTCCCCGATGGAAAGGTCAAAGAATTTCGAGTTTTCATTCTCTGAGTAAGAAAATTCGGAAAATTTTCATTTTTCCTCTACGAGAATGTTTTTTTTTTTTTTTTTTCTTCTTCTTACTTCACCATTTTCCCAACATACCCCAATAATTATTCATGAGTTGTAGCGAGTTTTAAAACATGGCGTCTAAGAGGTAAAGCAGCAGCAGCAGCAGCAGCAGAAGGGTGATCCGAGGTAGGGGTGCAGAGAATAAGGGAGGAATTGCGGTTGCCCAATACCTGCAGCAGCAGTAGGATTTGTATAATCCACTATGCCGAGGTGTGAATTTGTGCCAGTCAGTCAGATATTATGTACGTAAGTATATACTTATAAGGTATACCATACAGAAAGAAAGAAAGAGAGGGAGAGAAACAGAGATTTTCGGTCCCTGTATAAGTATGTAAACGTATTTACGTATTATGTACCGAAAAACTATTATTACCGTTGTACTATACCTATTCTGCCGCTAGCACATAGATATATAAATATAATACTAGAGTAAAGCGGGGAAATCCCTTAGCCTCAAAGAAAATCATGACGACCCTATTTTAAAAGTGCGAAAGGAAAGCCGCTTAACAAATCCGAGGCACCGATCGCTCTAAATTTTTCTTTACTTTCCTCTTTAGTTTGATCTAGTATTTTCCGGTAAAACTGTGAGAAAATTATGAGATATTGTCGAAATTAAAATGAAAAGTCGTGGTGGTTTTCTACTTTTCTTTTGTTTGTGAAAATGAAATACCCTGATCAATTTTCTTTCACGATTTAATGAAAATTCAACGATTTTAGACCTGAAAATGAAGGAAAATCGACGGAAAAGTTCGGAAATTGTTTAATTTTCTTTTCTAAATGAAGAAAACTTACGATTTTTTTAGTCCAAATCAGGAAAATTGACTAATTTTCTTCTCGATGTGAGGAAAATCGTTGTTTCTTGTCACGGAAAATTCGAAGATTTTCTTATCTTCTTTGCTAAGCGAAAAAAATTATTCAATTTTCTATTTTCTATGAAGAAAATTATCTAATTTCCTTTTATTCATTGAAGATAATTATTCAATCTTTTTCTCAAGACGATGAAAACCTGTGAAAACGTGAGGAAAAGTTTTGTTATCGCCAAAAAAAAAGAAAAGCTGTTTAATTTTCTATAGAAAATGTTGAAAATTTTGGTTTTTCCTTCTTGTCTCCGACGAGGAAAATTATCTAATTTTCTTTTCGGGACTTTTATTTGAAAATGTTGTTGAAAATTTTTTTTTTATTTATTTTTTTTTATTTTCAGGGGTTCTCTGAACGAATACGGGAATTAAATAGCTATACAGTATAAATATAGAAATTCCGTTCCATGAATTGAGTGCGAAGAATTACGGTCATAGTATAGAATTTTAGTGAAATAAGGTGTATAGCTGGCGAAGGAATAGAGAAGGAAAAATGATGAGCGGAGCTAATCCTCGACCCTCGAAAATAGTCACGTCCATTTCGCGTTTGTGGGGGTGGGTTTTTAGAGGGTAGTTAGACTTTGGCAATACTTAGGGTCTTGCACCTGAGGAAACTACGTAATTACTTCCAGATGTGCAGGCTCGGTTGGGCTATCCATATACGCGTTGGTATATTTCCTTCAAAAATTTACATATTTTATTACTTATCTTATACCTATATTACCACCTACTTTACACCTAATCCCATACATATATATATACACCTTATAAAAGGATTATATTCATAACAGAGCTATCGCTACAGTATCAACTATCGACTATACAAGTGCGAAACAGACCTGCTGCTGCGCGATCCCTCTCACATTCATTTTCCAGTATTTTCTTTTTTGTAACACATCCACGATTTTTGCGTTTTTTCGACCTAATAATAGGGCTAAAAGTAGCCGTTTATTGACTGGTGGGCAAAAAAAAGTCGATAGCGGGCAAAAAAAGTCGGTAACGGGCAAAAAAAGTCGGCAGTGGGCAATAATGAACTTTTTTTGCCCGCTACCGACTGTTAGCGGGCAATAATGAACTTTTTTCGCCCGCTACCGACTTTTAGCGGGCAATAATGAACTTTTTTTGCCCGCTACTGACTTTTTTTGCCCGCTTCCTTAAAATCGCTCAAAATCGCTCAAAAACGCGAAAATCGTGCTGTCACAAAAAATATGATGTGCACCAAGAGCTAAGTGGGCTTTCGACCTTGTGTGGTTGCAGTACTTGGTCTAAAAAAGCCCACTTTACGCCCTTGGTACACAATATACTATTATCGTTTTCCAACATTCTGGAAAACTTTTTCTTGTTTCTTTATTTTTTTTGTTTTTCTGTTTTTTTTGTTTTCTGCTACTTGTTCGTGATTGAGATATAATTGAATACTCTTGAATTAGGACCATTAAGAATTCATGTTAATATAAGTCAGCTTTCGGTCTACAACATGCATGCATAGACATAAGTTACTACTCTAAGAATTGTCAGAAGTAGTAGTCGTAACAACAAACACCTTGAAGTTTTGTGACTCTGCGCGGGGTTTCTATATGGCGTATGGCTATAGCTCGTAGCTCCTTGCGCGATATCGAATTCCCATTTAACTTACTTCCTGGCGCGGTCGTCCCGACGCATCTCTATACACGTCGCAGCCCGAGTGACGTACGCCTGACGTACCAGAGACAAGACAGCAATAACACCCTCGTCTCGAAAAAATCACCGTACATATGTATAATAGGAATTAGTAAGTGCGAGTGCAGAGTTTCTGGGACGTTGAAGAAAAATTGAGTTTCCTTCTTTTTTTTACTTTCAGTCGACATATTTTCTTTCTTTTATTATTTTTTTGATTTTCTAGCTTTAATATTTAAAACACGAGTGAAAAATAATTTCACGCTCACACCGCGCGCTGCATGCACCCGTATAAGATTATAATTAGTAAATCTGGTCAAATCGCGATAATGCGGAAACTCTCATTGGAAAATCTCTCGCGAATCGTGTTAGCGTGAAATATGTTTAACGTACATACCTATAGAGCGGTGATGAATAATTTTCACAAAATTTAAGCACAATATGCACGTAGAGGAGGCTGCAGAGCTGCGGAGCTCTGTACCAACAATTCACTGCAGTACAAATGACTCGATAATTGGCTAACCATCCGTTTAAATGATTATTATTACTATATTTCAGCTCGTCGTTATACGTGCGTGAATGCACCATATCTATACCGTTATAGATGAATTGTTACGCCAACTCATAACGAGCGTCAACGAAATCACAAACGGCCATTAATAAAGTAATAATTTCATTTTTAACACATTTTAGTCAATTTTTTTTCACATTTTTAGATCAATCTCCGGGGCTGATGGACATGGTGGAAAACACGTCGTACAAAGTTTGTAGAACACATCAAAACGCACGTTTTTTGTTTCGCGATTTTTTTCGCTGCACATCGTTTTAATAGGAATAATTGAGATTTTCGATTTGCGGAACAGACGCACAAGGCTTGACACTAGTTTCAAACATAACTCGACAGGGACACATTATATCAAAAAATGTTTCAGACAAATTTTGTGGAGCATATCAAAACGCATGTTTTGTGTCTCGTGAAATTTTCTGTGAATCGTCTTTTTGACCTGAATAATTGACATATTCGACTTTTAAAATCGTTGGTGCGGAGCTCTGGCTGACTTTCAGACACAACTCATCAGGGAGACACGATATGAAAAAAAGTGTCCAACAAATGTTGTAGAATGTATAAAAACACACGTTTTATGTTCAATGAATTTTTTTTAGCCTGTCTCTTTACTCCAAATAAATGCATGATTCTAAATTTTTAAAATCCCATCCAGGAGAAATTGAAGAGTAAACTTTTTGCCACATCTCGTCAGGTAATTGTCAGAGTGAAAAATGTTTAGGACAAAATTTGTAGAGCAAGAAACACCGCGTCTTTTATCTTGTACAAATATTACCGTCAAATGTCTTGATCAGTTGAATAAGTGACATTTAAGTCCGACAGTAATTCACGTCTAGTATTTTGTCGTAACGTAGAGCAAAGATTGAGTTTATTATGTAGTCGGGGTTGTTAAACGTCCGTTGACAACCTCATTAGCCGAAAAAATTCTTAGGGTGATGCTAGAGTAAGAAGCATAGGGAAGCTTGTGGCATGGGGTTCTTTGGGAGATGGGGGGATACGTAGGTAGGTAGGCAGAACGTTCGCCGCGAAGTAAAACAAACAAATCGAGATGGCGCCATCCCAGATGCGCCTCGTCATCCAGCTCCGAGGAAGAGCCTTGCTGCCTGAACTCGGAGGCGGAAAGATTCGTTCCTCTTTCTCATCTTCTCTTATTCTCTTCTTCCTCTTCGAAGTCTCGCCTCGCCTTGCCTAGACTTACTTTACTTTACTCCTCCGAGCAGAGAAAAAGAGAGAGAGAGAGAGACAGAGTAACGGGACGAACCTCAAATTTCACCCCATTTTACCCATTTCCCCCTTAAAACCTCCTGTCTCGCGTCAACCCCTGAGTAAACACCTCGCCGCAAAGAAGAAGAAGAAGAAGGACTTCCTTGGCGCCACTCTTACATAGATTCAGATTCCGCTGTACAGATTCTATTCACTTTCGCTCGAGACGATGAGGGAAAGAAGCAGGGATACGAAGACCACGAAATTTTATCAAGATTTGTGAATTATTCAAAAAGTTTGAAGAAAACGGATTCATTAGAAAATTAATAAAATCAACATCGTCTTCGATAACGGTTACGAAAAATTCTCAAAAAATTCTCACCTTCGTATATCGATGACAGACAACTAGTCACCAAATTTCATCAAGTTTTATCAAAAATTGTCGAAGTTATCGACTTTTTAGAATTTTTTTTAGATTCAGACGACGATAGAAATATCGCAGCCATATTGAATCTCAGTGACTAAGAATTCTGAAAAAATTTAGACGTTTTTGAACGGATGGCGAACATCCACACACCAAATTTCATCAAGTTTTATCAACAATTGTCGAAGTTATCGACTTTTTAGAATTTAGGTAAATTCAGACAATGGTGGAAATATCGCAGGGATTTTGAATCTCAGTGACTAAGAATTCTGAAAAAATTTAGACGTTTTTGAACGAACGGCGATCATCAACACACCAAATTTCATCAAGTTTTATAAAAAATTGTCGAAGTTATCGACTATTTAAAATTTAAGTAAATTCAGACGACGATAGAATTATCGCAGCCATTTTTAATCCCGGTGATTAAAAATTCTGAAAAAATTTGGCCGTTTTTGGACAAGCAGCGACTATCAACACACCAAATTTCATCAAATTTTATAAAAAATTGTCGAAGTTATCGGCCTTTTAGAATTATAGTAGATTTATGCTACTCTTAAAAAATGAGCCCGTCGTTTGTGCCATTGGAGATGAAGAAATTCCGGAACGTGTAAAACCCGAAGAGAGTCTTTCCGTCAAATTTCAATAAATCCTTATAAACAATTGAAAGATTTATCGATGGTTGTATAATTTTTTGGTTTCTCTTTCTGCTGTCATTTGAGAGCCAGTGTCCGCATACATCCTGAAACGATCCGGGAAGAGTTAAGTCGACAATACCTACCTGCAAGCCGAAGGGTGAAATTTGTCGAGTGGGACTTTCCCATGAGTATATGAATGTAGCTAAATTTCGATTTCTCGAAATTAGGTGTACACACAGGTATAGCGCGTTGAATGGTACCACCAGTAAAGGGCTAATTGGCCCCGGCGACAATATAATCGCAGTCGTATTTCCTCCACGTCTTGTAGGGTGCATGGGGTAGTTTAGCCACCTTCCCAATGGCCAAATCCCTGCATCGTATAACTGCAGCAGTAGAACTTAGTATAAATACCTCAAGATCGGTAAAAGGGAACCCCCGCAGTGCGTTGCTGGTACCCCAATTGTCTTCTCGACACTTAGAAATCCCAAACAGTCTATAGACCGGGACTTAAATACCTGCAGGCGGGAAAATCCCAAAATCTTAGTTATAACAGGAATTCGACTTCTTCGATTTCAACCCGGGAACATGTCCTGCGCCGGATATGAAATACGAGGATGAAAAATATCGGAAAAATATAAGACAGGGGTTTCAAACCCATATACAGTATAAAGCTGACTATAGTAGTGAACCGACCAGGCCGCCGGCGCTCGATATGGTCGCGACGCCGCATAAGGACCCCGTCCCGAGTTCCTCAAGGATTCTAAAACCAATTTTCGTACTGTTTGAGGCGCCGTATTCAAGACGAGAGAGTAAAGAGTCAAAATTCTGAACATTCGGGGTGTAATGAGACTGTAAAAACCGTCATATCTCAATAACTAATAAACGTACCGAGTTGAACAATGAGTCAAATTAAAGGTATGAAAAATCCGCACAAATAACTCCTGAACAAATATTGCTCCATCTCAAACGGTTCCGAAGATATGATCGTTTTTATAATCCGACCATAACCCTACAGCTTCCATCGACGCCTGTCCTTGTATGACGAGAAAGTCGCGTCGGTCCGCGGAAGGCGTGGGTTGTTACTTCGACTTTAGGGCTCCCGGCTCGATGGATGAGAGAGAGAGACAAGAGTGGGGGATATCTATGGAGGGGATATCCTCCCTCCTGTATTTCGATCGAGAAGTGGGGAGGGGCGGGAAGGGGGACATTGGAGGAGGGGGCTATAATTATACCGGGAGCAAAATCGTCCTCGCGTTCACAAATGTATAGAGAGAAGGGTGATGGAGGGGTTAGGGTCGAATAAAGGTCGTCATGGTTACGCGGCTAGGATCTGGCCAATAGTAAAGCATCTCTGTAGTCGTGGCCTTCTCATTGGCGAACGTTTTCCTCAGTTGGTAGGCCGACTCCTTTTACTCTATCTCTCTCTCTCTCTTCACGATTTTACCCAAGCTCCGGTTCTAAGCTCCTCCGCCGTTATCCTCCTCTTCGAACCAGAGGTGGTGGTGGTGGTGGTGGTGGTGGGTTATGGTGGTGGAAGTGGAAGTGGTAGTGGTGGTGCCGTTTCTCCTCGCTCCTGCTGCAACTGCTGCCTGGACGGACAAACGTATCATGAAGGGGAGACCTGGGGTAGGGACGCAGGCTTGTAAACGAAACCAGTTTGCTATCTGATCCGACCGAAGCAACAGCCCAAAAACTGGACTCTGTGTGACCATCATCGGTATCATATCAATATCCGCGTGTTTTATCATCATCATCATCATCATCATCATCATCATCATCACCGTGGGTCTTCGCATTGTCACAGTTATAAACAAAAGTTTATCCATTACATTCGTTACAATCGAAAACAAGATAAAAAATAAAAAATAAAAACGATCAACGATCTCGCAACAATAATTTGTCAAAACTTGAAAAAACAAAAAAAAAACGGATACAATTTCGAACGATTTTGAGGAACAGTAACAAAAATATTTCCTCCCCCGCCCCCCCAGCTGCCCCCCTACCGCCCCACTCAATGATTTGTGCGGATTTTCATCGATCCATGTGCGCGAAGTGAAGTTGGTACGATTTTTTTGGAAACGAGAAAAAAAAAAAAAAATTTCTTACTCACCTTTTTTTTTTTTTTTTTTTTTATTTTCGTCAATCATCAGTGAAATCCCTAATGAGTGAATTTTTTTTCCCCTTCCGAAGATCGTTGATAAAATAAGAGAAAGAATAAATATGTGAGAGATATTATGAGGATCAGAAATATATTTGAGGAAAAGAAAATCGGTTCGGGCTTCAATTTGTTTTTTTGTTTTTTAATTATTTAATTATTTTTATTTTTTTTTTTGGTTTCACAGTGCTACGATTTAATAATTATTATATATATATAAAAGTGTGGTACGTGTATAGTAATAATAATAATAATAATAATAATAATAATAATAATAATAATGATAATGATAATAAGATATAATTAAATAAATAAAAATAAATATAATAAATACAAATGCAATATTCTAGAAGCAAGTTTAAAAAAAAATACAGTGGATGGTGGCATATATTCGGTCTGTTTTATTATACGGAGGATGTTACACAGCTGAAATGATCGTGATCGAGTGACTTCAACGCCCCACCGCCGTTTAATCGAGCGGATTTAAAGATTGATTAATTTTATTTTTGTTTGTTATTCGAAAAAAAAATAAAAATAAAAATAATTAAATATAATAATATTATGTCGGAATTTGGGAAAAAATTCATCGTGTAATATCGATATTAGTATATTAGATTTAAAGTCAAATAAATTATTTATCAAAGACTGAGGAGGTGAGTTGAAATCGGCAACGTTTGAGAAAATCGGTATCACTCATAAGGGGTAGAAGAAGAAAAAAAAAAAAAAAAATACACGTTAACGAACTGCAATATGATCACGTACTAATTTTTATAGACGGAAAATCCGTTCTGTCTAAAGGATCTTCGAGGATAACGGAAATCGGTAATAGATCCCGCGAAAAAATCTTCGAAAAACTTATATAAAGTCAGGAGAAATATACGGGAAAGGTGATTCGGATTGCTGGTCTATACCGTTGAAAGCTTTTCTCCAATTTGGAAGGTCTTTCCGACGCTTGGTGTTCGAGGAACCATCGAAAAGCAAAAGCACCGATTAAAATCGGTTATAAACTCAACGAAACGATTTTTGGAACTTTTCCGACGGTTGATGTCGAGGGGAACGTCGATCGTCAACTTCACGGACTCGCGAAATCGGTTTCTACTCAAAGAAATCCAGAAAATTTGATTGGGTCATCTGATCAAGTGCACGAAACGATGTTGATGTTCGAGAGGATGTGGCACAGCACCTTTGAGAACTTTTGAGACTATCTTCTGCACAGAAGAGTCGAGAAAAATTGATGCGGATATCTGGCCAATCCTCCAAAACGTTTTCCAGAAGCTTTTATGAACGTGGAAAGGACCTTCCCGACGGTTGCTGTTGAAAAGCACCTAGAGGAATTTTCAGGATCATCTGCTACTAAGAAAATCCTCTTCAGTTCATTGACAAACCGTATAGAACGTCGATAGGACTTTTTCCAGCGTTACCATAGAAAGAATACAACAAAACCAGATCCTGGAGCATCTGAAATCGAACAGTGATCCTTAAACCGATCATCAGTCCCGTTTCCTATCAGTTTTACTTTCGCCGTGAATCGAACTTTGTGAGTAAAGTGATAATAAAGTTTCTGTTAAATAAATCCGGATGACAATTTCCCCGGATTGACACAGTGGATAAAAAAAAAAAACATAGCGAGATGTCGGCCGTCGCTCCAGCTGGAACTGGAAGTACAGGAGCGACGAGTAACGGTCCCATAGTACCGGCGCCAGTATTCGCATTGCCAACCCTATCGTTTACGGTTGGTCAAGTGGCGACGGTTTGCGAAACGCTTGAGGAAAGTGGAGACATAGAAAGATTGGCAAGGTTTTTATGGAGTCTGCCAGTTGCGCACCCAAATATCCAAGAGTTAAACCAAAGCGAGGCGGTTCTAAGAGCTAGAGCTATAGTCGCCTACCATTCGGGTCACTTTCGCGAACTTTACGCGATACTTGAGAGGCATAAATTCACCAAAGATTCACATGGTAAACTTCAGGCCATGTGGCTTGAGGCGCACTATCAAGAGGCAGAAAAATTACGAGGTAGACAACTGGGCCCAGTCGATAAATACAGAGTTAGAAAGAAGTTCCCACTTCCTAGGACCATATGGGATGGAGAACAGAAGACACACTGCTTCAAGGAACGGACAAGGTCTTTACTCAGGGAATGGTACCTCCAGGATCCATATCCTAATCCGTCGAAAAAACGGGAACTTGCTGCAGCGACGGGACTGACTCCCACCCAGGTTGGAAACTGGTTCAAAAATCGAAGACAGAGAGACAGAGCAGCCGCAGCTAAAAATCGGTGAGTTATAAACCTAAGATTGAAAACACCTTCGTTTATCTTCTAAGGAAGCAGATTCACAGAGAAATTTTTCAAACAAAAAAGACGCGCTTTTTTAAGGGCTGAAACTTTTGTAGGAAACACTTTTCCGAGAGACTTGAGCATTCGGAGATAACCGGGAAGTTGAATAGCGCGAATTAAATTCAAGTATGTGTTCAGTTTTCATTATGGATCTATACATCTTCGGTTATCTTCCAAAGGGTTGAAGTCAACGAAAAATTGTTCAAACAAAAAAGACGCGTTTTTTTAAGGGCTAAATCTTTTGTACGAACATTTTTTCGAGAGACTTGAGCGTTCGGAGATAATCGGGAAGTTGGATCGCGTGAAATAAAATCAAATACGCAGTGCCGCATGTGTTCAGTTTTCATCGTCTATCTATACATCTTCGTTTATCTTCCAAAGGGTTGAAGTCAATGAAAATTTGTTTAAAAAAAAAGACGTGTTTTTTTAAGAGCTAAACTATTTGTATGAAACACTTTTCCGAGAGACTTGAGGATTCGAAGATAATCTGGAAATTGAATCGCTCGAAATAAATTCAAGTACGTAGTGACGCATGACGCATTTATACTTCTTCGATTATCTTCTAAAGGGTTGAATTCACCGAAAAATTGTTCATACAAAAAAGACGCGTTTTTTAAAGAGCTAAAATGTTTGTAGGAAAGACTTTGTCGAGAAATTTGAGGGTCTAGAGATAACAGGGAAATTGAATCGTTCGGAAAATTTGACAATCCGTTAATGAGTTTTCGTCGTGAATTTATACATCAGCGTTTATCTTCCAAGGGGTTGAATTGAGTGAAAAATTGTTGATACAAAAAAGACGCGCCTTTTTAAGGGCTACAACTTTTGTATAAAACAATTTGTGATTAAACTGGCGAATCTCGAGATAATCCGACAAATCAAAACGTTACGAATCCCAAAAGGTTGAACAGATCCGAATTCCATGCAAAGAAAGTTGCGCCGGACTTTGGTCTAATCCTGATAGTTTTAATATCAGAATAACAACGTACTGGGATTTAAAAACGCGGATTATTAAGGCCGGGTATTAACCCTCCGCGTTCAAAGACTGACCCTTCGGGTTAATCTTTATAGAGAATTGATTAGTGGATGTAGCGTTTAGCGGTTAGCCATAAATTGTTGTGTTGGTTACGATTAGCTCGTGCAGCAGCAAGGCAGCCTGTGCCCTGTACCAAAAGCGCCAAACGAGCTGCCTTTGTCGCTTTTGGTTCGCCTTGCCTTGATATGCTTGTGGGGTTTGGTACATGGGCAACCTCGTTGGTTTCGAGGGAGGACGACAATCTGCAAGAGGGTTCTGTAATTTCATTTCACCATAACGCCGCCGGGAGGGCCATGGCCCAGGCAGCTCGCCCGCCGCTCCCGTCGGGTTGACGATTTTCAAATTACCTAACCCCCAGCTCTTACCAAATATGATTTAAACAGCGATTCTCCTCGTCGTCTAGCCCCCCTTCGTTCTCGTTCTTCGTATCTACTCGAAAGAAAAAGAAAACCTTCGACAATTTGAGTAAAACTGATAAGCACACTCGAATTCACCCACATACATAAATTCAACTATACCTAAATTAAAGGAGCAGTTGAGGCGCCCGTTAACACCTGAGCTAGTTAGCTAGTCGGCTAGGTATTCCCCAGGGTGAATCCCCCGCAATAACTAAGGAAGGGCATTAAAGAGCGGATAGCCCGTTGTGCGGTGGTATGGTTTCGGTAGATTACCACCTGTCGAGTACCTGGTGGTATAAGGTAGGTAGGTATACCCTCTCGCTGGTGGTACAATTCACACAATTCGTTCTATGTTATACCGAAATCATTGTGTGTGTATTGTTTATTGTTATATGGCGTTTTACCATTCCGCCACCATCATATTGCTAATGGGTATTAAACCGGCCAGCAGTTCGTTCTATGTCGAGTTTGTAGAAAATTAGTTTCTCTACTCCTTTGAAATACGAATAAGGACGGAGATATAGCTACCTGTTCGGGATTTTCCCCAGCCCCATATCACCAGTATCACATATAGATATATTAGTGCAGAAATTAATAATGGGACAGATTTACCGTTCGGTGGAAAACCCGGTGACGTGGGGTATTGCCGGATTTCTAGTCGCGAATTAGAGAGCAGCTCGGAGGGATTTATTATTCGGGGAAACTCGACCGATTTAATTTACGGGGACGTGTGCAGTCCTGGACTTGTACATCCGCGTTTTTCCCACGAGGGATAGAACCTAGCGAAAAACTGCCCAGACAAAAAACACGCGTCTTTTTCAAAGCTATAACTTATTTTGTAGACACTTTGTCGAGGGACTTAAGCATCTTGAGATAATCACGAAATTAAAACGTTCGACAAATTTTTAAATAGGACACTTCGTAAACGATTCACACATTCTCGTTTATCTCACAAGGCTTAGGATCTATCGAGAAACTGTTCAGACAAAAAAGACGTGCCTTTTCAAAAGCTACAACTTATGTCTGAAACATTTTGTCGAGAAACTTGAGGATCCATAGATAATCGGGAAATTAAAACGTTGTGAACTGTGCTGATGACTCTTGATCCTGGATATATACATTCTTATTTATCTTCTATGGGATTGGATCTATCGAAAAATTGTTCAGACAAAAAACACGCGTCTTTTTCAAAGCTACAACTTATTCCCTAGACACTTTGTAGAGGGACTTAAGCATCTTGAGATAATCGCGAAATTAAAACGTTCGACAAATTTTCAAATACGACACATTCGTAAACGATTCGTAGATTCTCGTTTATCTCACAAGGCTTAGGATCTATCGAGAAACTGTTCGAACAAAAAAGACGTGCCTTTTCAAAAGCTACAACTTATGTCTAAAACATTTTGTCGAGAAACCTGAGGATCTATAGATAATCCGGAAACTAAAACGTTGTGAACTGTGCTGATGACTCTTGATCCTGGATCTATACATCGTTATTTATCTTCTATGGGATTGGATCTATCGAAAAATTGTTCAGACAAAAAAGACGCGCGTTTTCAAGGGCTATAACTTTTGTTTAGACTATTTTCTATTCTGGTTAAGATTTCCGTGTATAATCTTCGAATAACAAATTACTATATCCTGTTGTCACCTAGCAAGGCTTGTTTACAGTTAACATTAAATCGTTCCGGAACATCCTGCACAGTTAATCACTAACCAGTGTTTCTTACGATTAGCCAAGAAACATACAGCTCGACTTCTGAACGAGCCATTAATGTATTGTTCAATTCATTGTCTTGCGAAACTTGTCGAATTCGTGTTAAAAATAGGACGCTTCAGGGTCTGGCTGGTTAAATTTGGAATGAAATTGCCTATCGGTAAATCAGGAAAACATTCCCGCCATTAGATAGCACGAAATAGTAGTTTTCGACACTAGTGCGAAATGTGTTGATTCTCGGACGAGTGTGAAGTTTTCTTGCACTAGGATTGGAATTACGTGCGTAAAATCGAACTTTGCGCACGCAGTGTTGAAAAACTAATTTCGTTTCGATAGAATCGCCGATAAGGAGCCTCTCGTGGACCGTCGGGACTAAACCCTGCGACGAAACGAAATCCATATACATATAGGTACCTACTACATGGAGAGTTCGCGCAGCAGTCTCTCGTTTCGTTTCTCATCGCTGGGTGAATTCATCGTATATTTTCGCGGTCCAGCGAGCGAGTTATTCAATATATATACACAACCGAACCCAAAGAGCCCCCAAGCAATCTCTGAGAGCATGAAGCAACCACCAGACACAGAGAGAGATTGAGAGAGAGGGAGAGAGAGCTGAGTGAGTTTGGAAGGGAGTATGTACATGTAGAGTTGATTCCGTATTGGTAAGAGTTTCTATTCGATCTCGTAGGGGTTTTTCGCCCCAAGCTTTTGGCTCAGTGAAACAAAAAGAAAAAAAAAAACTAAATAAAACAATAAAAATAATAACAACACACAGGTTCCCTCAAGGTTTTATCAGATTTTTGATAAGCTCCCAGGTGTATTAGCCACCCTTTACCCACCCAGTTTCTTATTCCGGGTTTTTTTCTGCGGTGACCCATAGACCCAGGATGTCCATCTGAGTAATTATCCGGCACCTGTTCGCTCTGACAAATGACACGATCTCCACATCTTCTTAATTGCTTGCAGGTTATGACTAATTCCAATTTTTCGGACAATGTCTGGCCGATTTATGGGCCTGTTAACTCATGACTCCTTATACACTCAGGTCAGGTCACCATAGTTGTATAAATCGTCGCGTTATATAAACAAAGACTTAATATGTTTCGCCCCCAACGCGACTATAACGGCGACGACTATTGACGTAAGTAATCCATCACAAGGCGCACGTTCGTTGAACGCCACGTTTGTTGGACAGGTAACTATTAGCTACTTCCATATTCTCGTCGAATCAATATATAACGAAAGGTAGAAATGAGAGGAGAAAATGGAACGGAGGGTGTAGAGAAAAATTGACTAAAACGAACCCCCGCAATGGATAACAGATCGAAATATAATTAGCAACATTCTATTACCAGGCGAAAATCTATATATAAAGGCAATCGAAATACAAACAAGTAATTGCTGTCCGTTAACTAGAAAATGGTAAAAGAATGTTCGAACGTGGTGGACAGGTGGAGTTTGTTCCTCGGCAAAAAGCACTTCTTCATCATTATTTCTTCTTCATTTCCTTTTCTTTTTTTCTTTTTTTCTCTTCTTTTCCACACGTTTCTCTTCGTCTAGTCCTTGTCCAAATGTTGCACATACATATGTATACACACTATACTCACATGATCGTGTATCGGTGCATCTGTCACTTGCGTTTCCGTCCATTGAATGGCTTTTTGTTTCATAGTACGCGAGCTACCAGCACAGCACAGCACCCAGTAGGCAACGAAAGCTTGTTTTCACACCAACCCTACGGGGGTTCCCCCTACATCCCGACACTGGGTATGGGATGGGGATGGGGTGAAATATTAGGGGGTAGATATTGGACCACAAGCAACTAATTTGTCTCATATATGGCATACATCGATCGATTCCTTGCGGTCCTTGTGCGGAGCCTGTGCGTGCATTTAGCAATTCTATTTCTGGAATGGATTCCACTCGATTCAATCCTCTTTGTCCGTTATTCTATCATCATCATTTTTTATTCCTCTTATTCCTTATATGGAATGAATGAATGAATGAATGAAATTCGATAAATAGAAGAAACGAAAAGAACGAATGGGTGGCGGTGGTGGTCCACTGTGATCTCTTGGCAGTCAGTAATTTCGGTTCACCTTTTGTTTTCGAGGATATATTATGAAGAGGAAAATAAACGAATTTTGGGATCAAGACCTAGTCGATTGTTGGTCGAGGCGAGAGACATAATAATCGTTGCTCATTAGCCGCGAGAAACAGCGGCGTATTATGCCCAGTGAAATAAAGAAAGGAAGAAAATCAGAGATCTGCTATGAACGGAGGAGGGGATCGGGTAAAACAAAGGGAAGATAAAGCCTGCAGAGCAGCATAAATAGAGTGAAAGGATTCGAGGCGTTGAAAGGAGTACTCAGCGCATAAAAGGGGTCATAAGGTAACCGATACCTTCCATCGACATTGTTCTTGGAATAGAATGAAATATCGTTGGGCCCAGCCGGGCAAGATGAGGTAAGGAAAGGCAGGAAAGGAAAGGAAAGGAAAGGGCCCGTGACGCGTTAGGCGTTTTGCTTTAGTATATTAGAACCTTTCATATTAATCACGCTCCGTCGCACGAGACCGCCGCAGTAGATCCACTAACTTACCTCCTCCTACTCCTTCTCTTCAAACTGAACAGGACCTGGTCGATTAGAGACACGAAATGTCAGAGGAAGGAATAAATCGTGAAAAAAGTTCGGAAATATGCTCCATATTCTTCTAAAAGCTTGGAATCGGTTCCAAAAGTCGAAGAAACGCTCGCGAAGCTGAAGAATCACTCGGACAGATTCAAAATTCGTGTCAACGTCTCAAACAAAAAGTTCCTCGAGGTTGAAATAATGTCCAAAAAGCAGAAGAATCGGTTGAAAACTATTGAAATTTGCGTAGTCTTCTTCACAGGATGTTAAGCGCAAATTTTAATTGTCTGGAAAGCAAGAAAATCACTTGGACACTCTGGACATTCGTGTAATCCTGATCACGGTAGCTTCCAAAAGTCGAAATATTGTTTGTAAAGCAAAAAAATCGGTTGAACACTTTCAAAAACTAACGTGATCCAGTTCTAAATTTATTTAATACGTTCCGAAAACGAGAAAATCACTTGGACAGTCTGGAAAATCGTGTAATCCTGATCACGGTAGCTTCCAAAAGTCGAAATAATGTCCGTAGAGCAAAAAAATCGGATGTACAATTTCAAGAACTAACGTGATCCAGTTCTAAATTTGTTTCAAATGTCCCGAAAACGAGAAAATCACTTGAACAGTCTGGACAATCGTCTAATCCTGATCACAGTAGCTTCCAAAAGTCGAAATAATGTCCGTAGAGCAAAAAAATCGGTTGAACACTTTCAAAAACTAACGTGATCCAGTTCTAAATTTATTTCAAACGTTCCGAAAACGAGAAAATCACTTGGACCGTCTGGACAATCGTGTAATCCTGATCACGGTCGCTTCCAAAAGTCGAAATAATGTCCGTAGAGCAAAAAAATCGGTGGTACACTTTCTAAATTTATTTAATACGTTCCGAAAACGAGAAAATCACTTGGACAGTCTGGAAAATCGTGTAATCCTGAGAACGGTGGCTTCCAAAAGTCGAAATAATGTCCGTAGAGCAAAAAAATCGGTTGAACACTTTCAAAAACTAACGTGATCCAGTTCTAAATTTGTTTCAAATGTCCCGAAAAGGAGAAAATCACTTGCACGGTCTGGACAATCGTGTGATCCTCTTCACAGTGGCTTATAGAAGTCGAAGATCGGTGCAAAAGGCGAAGAGAGCACTTGGATCGTCTCGAAATTCACTGATCCTCTTCACAGCAGCTTTAATACTGAAATCTGTGTTAAAGTTCCGAAAAACGCATGACACCGTGCAGTTAGGTGATCGAAACCTTCTATAGCCGGCGAATAGCATTTCTTAGTAGTGATTGTCACGCGATATATCGCCTTTACCAATAATCTGTGTGAGTCAAGATTGGCCATTGTACCCTCTCGTTATCTCTGCTCGTTAGCGATCCCTCAGCTCCGAGAATCTGACACTGGGCATTACCGGAGGCTCACCGATGCGATACGATGCGATGCGATGTAATGTAATGTGATGTGATGCGATGTGCAGGAGTAACTTGCAACTTGCTAATTACTAATTGTATATAAGATTGAGACATTAGCGATGGACGTATCGATTTTTCACCGTTCACTATGCTCCGTTCTGGAATAAGACCCGGTTTCTTATTATACGAATATAAGTGAGTGCCTTCAGGTGAGATTTACGGCTTGTTATACTGTTCAGAGTGCAACACCTCCGTTATAAACTATTTATTAGATCAGAGGAAGGCTTTTAGGTAATTACTGCAGCCGGTCTTCTCCGCCAGACATATTCTCCTCCTCTCTTCAGCTACTGCAGTCTCTTTTACCTGTTCCTCTTTCACCGGTCTAGGTATATGTGTATAATGCCATGGCCATCAGCACCTGTGATATAGGGTTCCAACTTCGAGCGCGAGTAAAGCGAAGAACGTGAACCTGAACGTTCCGAGATCATGCGGTATCTGGTTACTCAACTCGGGATTCAGCAGGGTACCGATGCGATGGTGTTTTCCAAGGACTACCTCATAAAGGGATCTCTGCCTCCTCCTTCTACTCCTAACAGGCATGAGGGTGTATCAAATGTCCCATGCGGTTTCGTCTATGGTGTCCTTATCCCCCTCACCAAAAACTCCGAGCTAAACTTCCCTTGTTTCATGGTTAATTAAACAACTGACAATCTGACCGCGCGCGGTAGTAACCGACGCTGATGTGCACCGTTGTGCAGTGCAGTGCACTGGCGGAGGTCCCCGATGTCTTAATAATACATCGGTGTATGGGTTTTCTTTGTGTGCCATAGTAAACAGAGGAAATTTCTTCAACCGCATGAATGAAGATACCGTTCCAGATTTTTCTAGATCCATATCTTGCTCGGAGATTCTTTCTGGATAGGTGGAGGAACCAGGAGAATGGAACGGAACGGTTGATGACAAGAAACCGAGCCACTGTCCCGATTTAACTAAACGATCAATTTCATGATGTGCGGGTATCCGGGAAAATTCTCTACTGACCATCCATGAGGATTTAATCCCTTTGTCTTTTTTCCACCACCACCACCACCACCACCTCTTCTTCTTCTTCTTCTTCTTCTTATTTTACTTATTCTCTCGAAGATGGTGTTTCATTTCGTGTCTTCGACCGTCTTGATTCTCTAGATAGCAGGCTACATATTCTTTTAGAGTCAGATAGTAAGAGAGAGAGAGAGAGAGAGAGAGAGAGAGAGAAGGATGGACGGATGGATGGGCAGGTAACAAACGACCCGAAGGTGATTTAGCACATACTGACTAGAATAAGAGGATAGGGTGCGAGAGATTCGAGCGAGTCTCTGATGTTTTCTTCTTTCGTCTAAGGCGCACGTGATTGTTTTATAATTAAGCCGTTACCCGGTATGGAAGGCGGCGATGATTAATTGTTTTCAAATTGAAAACCTATCTCACCCCCCCCTCCCCCCTCCACCCCTGAAAGCGTCTTAATTTCATGAGACGGTTTGTAAAACCTCACCTAGATCATACCACAGGTCCAATAACCGGCCATACCATATACACTGCTCGCTCCTTATTCCTCTTATTCTTCTTCATCATCTTCTTCTTCTTGTTTTCGCCTCCTCCTTCTTCTTCTCATCCTCGAGGTAATAAGCTCGATCGCTTTGGTAAGACACCGAAGATTGAAAACTCAACTCGACTCAACTAACTTAAGTCGCGCAATCATTACATGGCAGAATTTATAACTAGATGAACTAATCTGTATTGAATCTTAATCCACACACTCTGGACCGAGGTCCCGAGGTCTCCGCAGTCTTGGGTCTTCATCTTCTCTTCTATTTTCGGTACCGATCCGATCCGTATTCTCGCCTAAACGATCCCCTTCTCAAATTCTTCATTTACAAACAGACGACGAGGTCGACTCCTCTTCTCCTCCTTCATCGTCTTCTTCTTCTTCTTCCTCCTCATCTATTTAGTTCTGTAAACATGACGGCTTAACTTGGGGTGCTGTGCTCTCTCATCTCTTTCTCTCACTCTCTCTCATTCTTTCTGAAAGGCAAACAGTTTAGCTGGAAACAATTGACTGCAGATTTGAGTGCCGGAAGAGAGAAGAACAGAACAGAGTATAAGGGAGGGACTGGAACTGAACTATCGATTGGTTCGAATGACGAAGAGCGAGGGTTAAATGTTTAAAAAAAAAAAAAAAACAAATAGCGTGTCGATGTTAAAATAAGGAGGAGAATAGAAGAGGCTTTTATGCCATATCGTAAAAACAAAACATAGTATCGATTTGAGGAGAGAGGAGAAGGGAGAGGAGGTTCGAACCCCTGAAGAGCCTGTATAGACTCACTTCTCGCATATCCCTAGGGAGTTTTGGCGCCGATGGTGAAAACAAGTGACACTCGATTCGGCCCGGTTAGGTTGAATCTCGAGTGTGTTTTGCTTTGCTGACTACAGCAGCGCGCAGTACAGCCAACCCCACCCAGAAGAAGAGCATAGGACAGACGGTATTGGTCTTCGTGGGGTCAAACAAAACACTATCGACTTAGACGATATATATAACTTAACTCGACTGTTAGGTACACAGTGACATGGTGTGCTGAGTGAAATGGGAAGCAGGAAGAGAGGTGGTATTCGATTCCAGGTGTTTAAAAAATTTATAACCGGAATTAAAACTCTCTTCTCCTCTCCTCTTCTCTTCTCTTCTCTTCGCTTCTCTTCTCTTCATGTTTTTTTTAGCGGATCTGAATACCGTTTTTTTTTTTTTTATGTATTCTAACAACCGCCGAGGGTTCCGACGCGTTTTTCATACTCTCTAGCTATTCATTCCTCTTCCTCTCGGTCGTTTTTCTCCTCTCTTCATACCCCGGGGCGAATTAAATTTCAGATTTATCACGGTGAAATTTTTTACCAATAGGCTCAACTCGCACGAAAATGAATAGTAGGACAGACGAAGAGGACGAGGAGGAGGAGTATTATAAATTATAATGTAATTCGGTACACACAGTGTATACGTGTCTTTACCACAACGTGATACCCTTCTCTTATATCGCGTGTCAATTAGCTACGCGGGTATACCAGCAGCACGCGCAAACGACATCAGGATGTGACCGACCAGCCGACCGACCACCTAGTATAATTCTGACCCAAAATACCGCTTCCTTAGACTCGAAGAATTCCTATATATATGGTTCATTGTGATATATAAAGTATCGTCATCAGACGTATGAGCGATTGTCTAAAACGGCGCGAAGAGTTTCCCTCTTATATTCGGTAACGAAGATCGTTAATACTGCGCTAGTAGTAGCACAATAATATAGAATACAATGGTCAGTGCGAGAAACATAGAGAAAATAGGAACGATTTGACACGTATGACAAATTACCGCAGACTGGCGAAAATCTCGTTTCTAAAAGAACGAGGATCCAATATGGCCGTCTAGGGTCCATTGTTATCGTCACCTCGTTATTTCGGTGTCTAATATCTCAGCTCTTTATTGAGTTAGATCAGTTTTGTTTCTTTCTATGTAAAGGTGGCTTGTGAACTTAGATAATACTGTGTACACAATTGAAATTGAATCAGTATTACAAGCTATGTATAGAGAGAGGGTGGTGCAGTACGTGTAGACATTCGGAACGAACGGAGGCTCGCAAGCGACTAGCGTTGATGGGAAATAAAAAAACAATTGAAGCGCGTGCAAAGATCAAACAAGCAAGCAAACACGAACAAGTGACGGGTACGGAGGTGGAGGGAAAAAAAAAAAAGAGAGGGAGAGATCCCCGCTGTAAAAACATAATATACCCCGTGTTGAGGGCAGTGCTTTGCCTACGGGATTACCATTTGGGTTAATCCCTGCGAGGCACAACGTTTTTCGTTTCTCGAATACAAGGCCCTAGCCTAACTCCCCTAACCTAAAAATGTAGCTTTGTGTAGGAGTGTATAAGAGGATCACTTTAAAAGCTTTAAACGAGACTGAGGGGGAAAAATTGGAATGGGTGAACGGGGGGGTAGAAGCCGATCACACGTGTTCGTCTATCAAAAATCTATCCTCCATCTCTATACTCGCGCAATGCCGTAAAGAAAATATCGATTTTTTTTCACTGAAAAAAAAAAAAAAAAGAAACTCTTACTCCTCGGATCCTCTCTATCAGAAACACTGCAACAAAGTTTCACCCGCCTCTCGTAGTCACTTTTTATAATTAATGTTAATGATATGCGATTCTATATGCTCGCGTTTTATGCTACGTCATTAAACAAATATGGCGTCTAAGAGGAGAACCCTACTGAGTTTCTTTTTCTTTCTTTCTCTGCGTTTTTTTCTCTTCTTTTCTTTTCTTTTTTTTTTTATATGAAAATGAGAAAAATGAACACATCGTTAGTGTAATTACCATAAGGGTGATTCTACTCGTATAGGTACATACATTTTATTAATATTATTAAATTCTTATTATTCAGAAAAGCATATTTCACTTTTTTTTTTCTTCTTCTTCTTCTCCATTCGACTCTTTGACAAACGAGGAAACGATGAGCGAGTAGGTATGTCTCCACTGCAATTCAAAGAATGATAATTTAAACGATGACTCTCTTCTTCTTCGTCTTCGTCCCCTTCTTCTTCTTCTTCTTCTTCTTCTTCTTCGTCTTCTTCTCTCAGTATTCAATTACTAAATAATTGGCATCGGAGAGTAGGGTGTATAGTGACGAAAGAAATGTAGAAAAAAAAAAGAACGAAACAGTAAAGAGAAAGAAATATGAGGATGAAGATTATACATCGGTATGGAACTTCGGGATTCATTCCATAACTGACTCTTCATGTTATATGTACAGTGCAGTGCAGTCCAGTGCAGTGCAGTGCAGTGCAGTCGCGGTTCTTCGTTTGACTGCTAGTGCTGGTGCACTTCAATCTTTATTTTATCTTCTCTTCTCTTCTCTTCTCGATCATGTTAGTTTCGTTTCGTTTCAGTCTGTCCGAGTAGAGGAGTAGCGTGACTTATCTCCGGCAAATTATAATCCAATTTGCGATTTACATCGTCGAGTTGTAGCTGGTTGCCTGGTGTATACGTGCATACATATACATACACATATATTCGTACCTCGAACCGCCTCTGGGCTTATCTTGTCAACTTTTGGCGCTACCTATGCACACACTCGCAGTATGAATACACCTGCCAGCTGCTGCTGGTGCTTATGCTACTGCTTTGCTTTCCACTATCTGGTTAGCAGCTTTAACGTACCGAGGAAGAAGGAATTTACGATTAAGGAGGAAAGAGGCTCGTCATCAGGACCAAAAAACTCACTTCGAGATTCCCGAAAATATCAATAAGCCACTTTCGTCGCCTTCCGATTCATTATGAAATAACTTTGCAGTATGGCGACAGAGTTACTTGTCGAAGACTGAAGGCTCAGTGAAATTTGTTCCAAAAGTCCAAACATCGATTTCTGGTCAACGAAAATCAGTTCTACTTTGTTCAATGAAAGAAAATCCAAGAAGAAACGTTTTCCAGAGATTCTGAAGCTCAGGAGAATTTTTTGCTAAAGTCCTAAATCTCTTTTAAGTCATTCCGAAAGTAAAGAAATCAGTTTTAGTGACTAGAAACTGATTCAACTTCTTAGGCTGACGAGAAACCCATGAAAGAACATCTTCTAGCAGAGCAAAAATTTGGAAGCGACGATGAGCACTAGCAGCCAGGAAGTTGATGTTAAAATTGCGAATGACTTGGCGCGTCAAAGCGTGGAATAAGAATACGGTAACCAGGTTCTGTTCTGCGTGTTCCAGGTGTAGTTCTCGCAAATAGTAGTTACTATATAGGTATAAGGCGGAGTCGAGTTGAAGTCTGATTGTTTTTCTGATCGTGAGTAAAGGAATGGTGGATAATGAACTTGACGAATAATATTCCCGCTAAGAAACGGTACGGCAATTCACGGAGGGCTTTCCACTCCGTCCGTCTTGTCCGTCACACTCGTACCGCATAGCATGAGGTTAAATCAGAGTGATGAATTTAATGGAATTTTATATTTTTCCCTCTTTCTCTTCCACACTTCGCGTAGGTATTGCTCGGTCACACAGTTTTGTTACCCGCTTATTTATCGCGTTGATGGTATACGGACTGGCTAACTAGCCTTGTCCAAACCTCCGCACACACCATAGTGCAGCACGGTATAGTTTAACAAATTGCTGTTACCACCATTGTGTTCAGTTTCACCGAGATCCGTTTGATAATAATTTGACCAACCAATTACGGGGACTGCCGTCCATGGAACAATTTAACAATTCCACTGCCGTCGTAAAAGCATAACACAATTATTTAAATTGCCCATTCGCCACCATTTCTAAGACAGAAAACGCCTCGTCAGGCTCGATTCCATAATCATCGAGCCTCGAGAAGGAAAGAGAAACTAAACAAACACCATTCCGAAAGTCCGAAACGGTAGAATCCGAATTTCAACTTCCATCGATCTCATGATCACCTTGTATCATCATGGAGATTAATTCCACTGTCTGCGTTTATGCACTTCGTCTTCGTCATATCTATATGTTAGAGAAGTGGTGAGATAAATAATCACCAGAGTACAGTACAAGGTAATAATTGTATGGGCGTCCACAACGGCAGCAGCACGTCACATCCGGCTGTGATGTATACGTGTGTAAAAATGGCCGCCAGTTTGGTTTTTTCTTTTTCTTTCTTCGTGTAATTTGAGGGGAAAAACGACAGTTTCTGGCAACGAGATCTTACCCATTGATAACACCTAACGCCTACCAGCAAAGTGGTTCGCATTTATTGCGGTGTAGGAACTATGCTACACGTGTTATAATTTATGTACCAGGTAACCTAGCCCTGAATTCTGACTTTATTCAACATTTCTATGCTACAGGACAAATTGGACAAAATGGTTCCACCACAAAATGGAGCCGAATGGAGAATGAAAAACTGCTTATCACACCGACGTTATTGATCCAAAGGACAGAAATACATTACACAATAGTTTCACGGTATTAAAAAATCCGCATTATTCATCACGTGGATCTCCGCTCCCATCAGCTCAGCTTTTTATTTTATTTTTTCTTTTTTTCAACGAAACCCTCCATTTTTATGCGCCAGTTTTTTACCTCTTTAAAAAACGGATTCAACGGTATGTATAAACCTGGAATTCATGCACGGGGTTACCAGCAATTTTCGTCTGAAACTTCTTTCCTCGATTTCTGGGGATCTAGTGCATGAATTTTGGAAAAAGACATACCATTAGATGCGTTTTCAAAAGATCTAACATATCATGGAATAAAAATGGAATGATTGAGTCGAGAATAGCAATGGCGTATTGATAACTAGCTAAAGACGTGCGGGAGATGAGATCCGAGAATTTGATTGCGCGGCTATGACCGGAAGAGGTAAAAATTTGTATACGAGTAGTCGAAAGTGCAGGCTTTACTATACACGATGTGGGTAACGAATTAAAAACTCATATAATACATATCGCAGTTTTATTAACATCCCATGGGCGCCTTGCTAGATATACAAAAGAATATAAGAAAACGAGGTAGTACGAGGTAGGTGTGCAGGGTACGAAAAAATAAATTTAAATTTAGTATAGCGGTGCGGTGTGATGTGATGTGGTGTGGTGTGGTGTGGTAGGTTACGTTACGTTAGGTTGGAATGGAGTAGAGTGGAGTATAATATTTTAAAACGTGAAATTAATCGTGCGATCGTATATAAGAGATAACTACGTAATTACAACACAACAGAACACAACACTGAACACACAAACACACACACACACACACACATGTTACAGGTCTAACTCTGTGTAAAACACCGTTCGTTCGTTCGTTCGCTATCTAATTCGTTGAGAGGGATAGAAAGAGAGAAGTATATGTGTGTGTTGTGCTTCGGGACACGAGGAGGAAACCACCTTCTCTTCTCGGCTTTTTGTGTAAACGCGGAAGATAACATCAACCGACTAGCGCGTTACACACACACACACACGCACACAATACACCAGCTCTATCATCCTTTTATACTTCTCGTCATCATTCTCGTCATCCTTTTACCTAACTACTTACTTAATCGACGAAGCAACGATTTTTATTTCCTATGCCAAATTTTTTCACATTTTTTGGAAACGTTTTTCAAAAATGGGCTCCCAAGGTTTCCAAATGTTTTTGGAAGGCTCTTTAAAGTTGTAGGACCTTTTTTTTCACCAATTCCCACCTGGCGAAGTTTCGACGGGGGTTTAGAATCGAGGAGGAGATTCGTAGTTGCGCTTATTGTTAAAACATAGCTTCGATTATTAAATTTGACACTCGAAGAACTCCTCCTCGACGAACTCGCCTCTCGCATAATCATCACGCAGCTACTATAGCCTTGTCTCGACGGGGAATCCCCTCTCAGTATTTTCTGACGGCCTTTCTCCAAACTCTCAAGGGATTTCTAGATCCACCAACTCCCTAATTTCACTTTAGACGAAACGAAACGTAAATATAATAACACCCGCACAATTCCACGTTACCGAAAATATAATCACAAAAAAAAAACAACAAAAATTTGGAAACCTGAAAACTTGTCTTTTTTTTTTTTTTTTTCTTTTCATTTTCCAAATTAACGAAACTGAAATTACACTCAGAAAAAGGTCTTGTTGACACAACCAAAGTTTGGTCATTACATGCACAATCACATTTTTTGTTCAGTCAACCAAAAATTTCGTTCGGATAACCAAAATTTTGTTGGAAAAACCAAATTTTGTTGGAACAACCAAAATTTTGGCTATTCCAACAAAATTTTTGATTGACTGAACAAAAAATGTGATTGTGCATATTATAACCGAAATTTTGGTTGTGTCAACAAGACCTTTTTCTGAGTTATTGAAATTATTCAAATTTGGAACATTTTTTCTCAATTTTTTTTTACTCCAAATAATTCGTCGAGTTTCTTTGGTAATCGTTTCGTTCCTTTTTCATATTTCCTGATACCCAATACACATATATCCCTGATACGAACGTCACTCTTGGTCAAATCGAGCCTTTGAAAGTTTATCGAAGTATTCGTTGGACAAAGATCTCTCCTTATAGCCGGAGTCCTGAGGAAAGTGAAGTGAAAAGGAGGTTTTCGGGGAGATTTCGAGTATTTTTCCTTTTTTCTTCTTCTTCTTCTTCTTCTTCTGCTTCTTTTTTTCCCTTAAACCTCTCGAGGAGTGAGAAGAACCGAGAGAGCTGTTAAAATTGGAAAGGTCCTTCTAAGGTCAATTCTAGTTGTCGAGAGGCCATTCTTGACGGGAAATTGACCGAAATTGATTTACCGACTCCAGTATAGCTCCTAAACCATCAGCTAGCCCTCTCGCTATATGTACGCCAAACCAGAGTTTATTTTTTATTTTTTTTTTTTCTCTCTTCTCTTATTCATTCGCATCGAAATTGATTCGAGAATCCCTAAGGAATAAAAAAAAAAAAAAAAAAATATATACACAATCGTGAGATTTTCATTTTCTATTTTTTTTTCCTGTCTCTCTCTCTCTCTGTTTTTGATCTTTCATTTTTGTATTACAAATCTAGTAGAGAGTGTTTCGTCTCCAAGTGCAGCGACTAAACGAAGATAAGTATAAAATTTCGAAAAAGAAATTATTTTTCTTTCTGACGACGACGACGACGACGACGATGGTTTTTCACGGGGCTAATTAAATAATGGGGGAAAAAAAAAAAAGGTTGAATCCGAGGGGGTTTAACAAAGTGAAAAAATAATAACAGGGGATCGGAGTCGACGTAAGGGTAATATACATATATATTGTGTTATATACTGTAACGAAAGAATTATGAATTAGGAAGTCGGAAATCCTGGCTTCTCCTTATTTTTCTTCTTCTTCTTCTTCTTCGTTTTTTTTTTTTTTTTTTTTTTTTTCGGTTCTTCGGGTTGTAAAAAGATTTTATTAGTTTAGCTAATTTTTAACCGTCTTTTCCCCTCTCTCTCTTTCTCTCTTCATCCATCCATCCATATATAAATATTTTTCCTCTTCTCTCTCTCTCTCTCTCTATCTCTCCCTGCTTCTTTTGCCATTTAATTATCGTACCTATATATTTTATTAAACGACGGTAAGTCTCTTCTGAATTAAGTTAATAAACGTTAACGTGCCCCCGAGTCAAGAGATGTTGAATATAGACGGACGTTATTAAATATATATATACTAATAATGAAAAGAAACGCTACTGCGCTGCAGGGAAAAAAGAGAAGAAAAACAAAAAAAAAAACAAAAAAAAAAACGATTTACAAATTGAATAATTAAAAATTAAAAAATAAACTCACAAAGAATTAATCAAATTATATCCTCGAATTAGTTACATTATATTATATATATATATTTTTTTTTTATTATTATTGTGAATTTAGTTTTCATTTATTTTTCATAATTTTATTCATTCGTTTTTTGGAACACCCGGTATATATAAAAGAGCGTAGGACCTGGTGTAACGCAACACTGTCGCGTTGCCCTGATCCTGATCCTGATCCTGGTCCTTGAATAAGATAGGATCTTCGTGATCCTACAGAACACGCTATGCCCTATAATACACATACATATTATTACATGGAAAAAGAGTATAGCTATGTACTGTTTTTAAATAGTACGTATACCTATGTGTATGTAACGTACATACATGCCCAAGTCTGGGTATAAAAGTATCGAATTACCACCCTGTATATAGTTTACAGTATACATAACTATAATATACATATAGACATAAGCATGTGTTCACGTATTCTTTTCTCCAAATTTTGCATTTTTTTTTTTTTTTTTTTTTTTTATTGCATCGTATTGCATTTCTTTTCATTGATTTACTATTTTTTTTTTTTTTTCAATTATAAAAAAAAAAAAACAAAACAAAAATGTTCATTGCAAGTCTAATTCGATTAGGAATTTTAATCAATCGATTTTAACATTTTTTTTAATTTTTTTGAAAATTCTTATACAGATCAAATTGAATTTTTTATAATTAGAACAAAAATCATGCAAAAATTGTCATCGAATCAATTTGAATTTCAAATTTAACTGACGCTTGGTAATTATCTCGAATTACATTGATGAAGTATTGCAATAATTTGGCCAAATCAAATTTCACCAAATCAAGTCGAATTCCAAATTTCTAATTCTAGGTGACATCAAATTGAAAGAGTATCGTAATAGTTTGACCAAAAAATGAACAGAATTTCTTTTAAAAAGAAAAAAGAAACTTTATCAAATCAACGATTTCAAACGAAGCTCAAATGATTCTATCAATTCGAATCGTATGATTCAATTTTTGGCACATTGGAGCACAAGTGGCCTCCAATGTGCCAAATACTAGAATTTTAGTAATTTATACTGAAAAACGGTGTCATACTGCAAAAAAAAAAAGCGCTGTCCATGAATTCACCGCTGCGATGGTAAATTCAACAGAAAATTTCAAAAAAAAAAAAAACCCGAAAATCAAGTTGATCAATTTTTTGGACTTGTTTTGTTTTTATTTGGACAAATCGACTAGAGGATGAAATAGTGATGCGAGGTACAAGGAATTCCTGGTCTTTGTATTTTCGAGAATTAGAATCGGACTAGGACTGAGTTGGTAGATAGAATTTTGTATATGGTGGTGGGGATGGATGGATGGATCAATTTGTCGCACAGCATCAAAAGACCGACTGGGATCAGGAGACGGCGATCATAATCGTAGACGTTATAGCCACGGGGACGGGTGGTGGATGTTGGATGGTGTATGGCGTGCGTATTCCCCGAGGGATTGACGTAACTAAAAATTTAAATTTAATGCAATTTCGAGCGATTACCCTTCCCTTCCCTTCCCTTACCTTCCCATTCCTCCCTTTTCTTCCCATTCCTCCTCTTCTCTTCTCTTCTCTTCACTTCAACAGTCTGTGATACATACCCTCGTCTTCCTTCCATCGGCCTCTACAGGGTCTTGATTGGCTTACATTGTCGATGCTCAACTGTTTCATGCTCCACTGACCGACCGGGGGATATCATTCTGTGATAGGGGTACTATTTCATACCCTAAGGCCTAAATATACCCAATTTATCTATGCGACGTTTGTATGGAAATACGTATATAGATTTGGAAACGATTCTACACACTCGTTGATCATCATTTTCTATGCAAAGAAGCAACAATTTTCAAGAAGAATTGGAGATATAATTAATCTAAGAAATTTCGGGTTGAATTCATTTGCAATTCATTATTTTAGGCAAATTATTATACGATCTTTGCTTTACGTCTTCGAATTATCAATTCATTGCAATTTATTTGAGTCAAATTGTCACAAGCTACACCTACTTCAAATTGATTTTACAGAATTGTTAAGATCACAAGTCGAGTAGTTGGAATTACAAATTTGAGCTACTTTTCCAGAATTCGAAATTTGCCACAAATTCAATTGTTCATTGCAATTTATTTGAGTCAAATTGTTACAAGCTACACCTACTTCAAATTGATTTTACAGAATTGTTAAGATTAAAAGTCGAGTAGTTGGAATTACAAATTTGAGCTACTTTTCCAGAATTCGAAATTTGCCATAAATTCAATTGTTCATTGCAATTTATTTCAGTCAAATTGTTACAAGCACACCTACTTCAAAATGATTTTACAGAATTGTTAAGATTACAAGTCGAGTAGTTCGAATTACAAATTTAAGCTACTTTTCCAGAATTCCAAATTTGCCACAAATTCAATTGTTCAACTTGTTAGGATTATCAGAATTACGAGTACATTCGTTGAGATTAGAGATCGAAGTTAATTTTCTAGAGTTAGGAATTGCAATCCATAGGCCAAATCTGATTTGCCTTGATTTGCCAAATGTCTACAGATTCGATTCAATCCGGTACAAAAATTATCAGAATCAGAAATCGATTCACGAAAGTCAGTAGGTGAAGTAAGATCGTCTATAAAATTAATGATTTCAGTTTACTGGCCAGAATGATAACTCCTCCAAGTTAATTTGCCAGAATGATAATAGATTCGATTTAATTCTTTGGAATTGTTAGAATTACCAGTCGATTCGTTGAGATTAGAGATCGAAGTTAATTTTCTATAGTTAAAAATTGCAATCTATCAGTCAAAATCATATCAAATCTGATTTGCCTTGATTTGCCAAATGTCTACAGATTCAATTCAATCCGGTACAAAAATTATCACAATTAGAAATCGATTCACGGAAATCAGTAGGCGAAGTAAGATCGTCTATAAAATTAATGATTTCAGTTTACTGGCCAGAATGATAACTCCTCCAAGTTAATTTGCCAGAATGATTACAGATTCGATTTAATTCTCTGGAATTGTTAGAATTACCAGTCGATTCGTCGAGATTAGAGATCGAAGTTAATTTTCTATAGTTAAAAATTGCAATCCATCAGTCAAAATCATATCAAATCTGATTTGCCTTGATTTGCCAAATGTCTACAGATTCAATTCAGTCCGGTACGAAAATTATCACATATAGAAATCGATTCACGGAAATCAGTAGGCGAAGTAAGATCGTCTATAAAATTAATGATTTCAGTTTACTGGCCAGAATGATAATTCCTCCAAGTTAATTTGCCAGAATGATTACAGATTCGATTTAATTCTCTGGAATTGTTAGAATTACGAGTCGATCCGTGGAGCCTAAGGTTTGAAATAGATTTTCTAATATTAAGCGATACAATTGATTGGTAAAAACGGATGAACTACTCCGAGTCGATTTGCCCAAATGATTACGAATCAAATTTGACTCATTACAATAATTAAGATTGCTTGAATCTCGATCTTCCAAGTCATAGAATAATTCGTTGCGATAGAAAAAAATACAGGGAAAAGAATATTTCCGGACAATCAGAACGAATGGAATGAATAAAAAGGCAAAATGGACAAAGAGAGGAAGAACGATTACGAGAACCCCTATGCTCTCCCTTATATTATTTTCTCCAATTTCCTTATTTTATTTCTTTCTGCGAAACTAGGTGTATCGGTGTTTCCCCTATTCTATTCCATCATACGCCCTAAAATCTAAGGGTATAACCATGCCCGTACCTTATACTATACGTACAGAGAAGAGGTAGGCAGTTAGCTGTATAGGTAGGTGGATGTATTATATCCTGCAAGCCGAAACCGAGAAGAGGAGGAGAGGAGTAATTTTCTAGAAACGAACCATTCTCTTTGGTGGATTGAAATCTTAAGCCCTGTGGGGGTTTCGCGTTATTACTGAGGTAGAAAATGATCATACGCCAAAGCATACTCTCTATACCGTATACCCCCACCCCACTACGCTTTACTTCATATATACACAGCTATATACAATGGACTAGGTATATATCCCCATATATTAGTCGTAGAAATGAAATTAGCCGTAAACCAAGATCTGAGACTCAAAAATTGACTATTTTCAAAATACGAGTGTTCTTCCCTTATTTTCTTCTTCTTCTTCTTCTTTTTCTACTCTTTTTGCACCGAGAGGAATAAAATTTGAAAAAAAAAAGAAAAAAAATACAAAATTTACTTCAACGTGATAAAAATTAAGGAAGACACGATCCGTGGCGAGGCGACCGCGACGCCGAGGAGCAGAAGGCTTAAGGGGTAATTTGCAACGGCTTACGAAACCCGGCCAATTTGATATCGCGTCTGAAATCCAATACCCACCGATTTTTTTCCTTTTTCCTTTTTTCAATTTTTAATTTCTCTTTTATTTTATTTTATTTTATTTTTTTTTGCTTCTTCTTCTTCTTCCTACTTATATACCATAAACCACAACTAAACCTGAAGCTCGACGGTATAAAGAACACGAGATCCTACAAGATGAGATTTTTTTTTTCGTTTTATTTTTTCTGAACCCTGTCGCCCAGAATTTGGAGATGGTGCGGATAAAAATTTTCTTCTTTTTTTTTTTTTTTTTATATAGTATAGACAAATTCGGGTTAATTTACTGAAAGATGAGAAGCTATACTATAGAAGACGGCGAACGGTAAAACCGCAGAAAAAAATAACCAAACCAACGTATATAATATATAATTATAATACATATTTGATCATTTCTATTTTTTTTCTCTCTCTCTCTCTCTCTAAAATGAAAAAAAAAATTACGTTCTTCAAATTTTTGCACATCAATTTGACAACGCTGAAATTATACACATACAGTAAAAAAAAAATTCGTGATTGTGTAAAAAAAAAAAAAAAAGTCCGTGTCGAAATTTTTGTGTCAAATATTTAACACACTAAAATTTTAATTTGATACAAAAGTAACACTATTTCTAAATGTCACCCTCAAATCTAGACAAAATTTTAACACAGTTTTGTGTTAGTTTTTACATAAAGTTGTGCTACTTTTTTGAACATGAACGGATTGTGTTAAATTAACACAAACAAAAAAAAAAAGTCCGTGTTGAAATTTTTGTGTTAAATATTTAACACACTAAACTTTTAATTTGATACAAAAATGACACTATTTCTAAATGTCACCCTCAAATCTAGACAAAATTTTAACACAGTTTTGTGTTAGTTTTAACATAAAGTTGTGTTACTTTTTTTTTCAACATGAACGGATTGTGTTGAAATAACACAAACAAAAAAAAAAAAAGTCCGTGTTGAAATTTTTGTGTTAAATATTTAACACACTAAACTTTTAATTTGATACAAAAGTGACACTATTTCTAAATGTCACCCTCAAATCTAGACAAAATTTTAACACAGTTTTGTGTTAGTTTTAACATAATGTTGTGTTACTTTTTTTTTTCAACATGAACGGATTGTGTTGAAATAACACAAACAAAAAAAAAAAAAAAGTCCGTGTTGAAATTTTTGTGTTAAATATTCAACACACTAAAATTTTAATTTGATACAAAAATAACACTATTTCTAAATGTCACCCTCAAATCTAGACAAAATTTTAACACAGTTTTGTGTTAGTTTTAACACAAAGTTGTGCTACTTTTTTTTTAACATGAACGGATTCTGTTGAAATAACACAAACAAAAAAAAAAAAAGTCCGTGTTGAAATTTTTGTGTTAAATATTCAACACACTAAAATTTTAATTTGATACAAAAATAACACTATTTCTAAATGTCACCCTCAAATCTAGACAAAATTTCAACACAGTTTTGTGTTAGTTTTAACACAAAGTTGTGCTACTTTTTTTTCAACATGAACGGATTGTGTTGAAATAACACAAACAAAAAAAAAAAAAGTCCGTGTTGAAATTTTTGTGTTAAATATTCAACACACTAAAATTTTAATTTGATACAAAAATAACACTATTTCTAAATGTCACCCTCAAATCTAGACAAAATTTTAACACAGTTTTGTGTTAGTTTTAACACAAAGTTGTGCTACTTTTTTTTTTAACATGAACGGATTGTGTTGAAATAACACAAACAAAAAAAAAAAAAGTCCGTGTTGAAATTTTTGTGTTAAATATTTAACACACTAAAATTTTAATTTGATACAAAAGTGACACTATTTCTAAATGTCACCCTCAAATCTAGACAAAATTTCAACACAGTTTTGTGTTAGTTTTAACACAAAGTTGTGCTACTTTTTTTTCAACATGAACGGATTGTGTTGAAATAAGACAAATTTTTGTGTTAAATTTGACAAAATTTTTTTTACTGTGTATAATTCATACCTCTCTGTATGCACAGCTATATATTTAATATATAGGCAATATACATGTAGGTATTTATATTAAAGTCAGCTACCCACTAGCTTCCTTCCTGCGCATTAAATCGATTCAACTATTCAAGTGTGTACTTGAAGCAACTTGCTCATAGCCCAACCTCCTCCTTATCCTTATTCTACTTATAGTAGGTACCCAGTACCTAGTTCCTAGTACATACTATGTCAAAGTGCAAGTGACACTGTAGACTGTAGGGGTACCTAACAACCAACAGCTGCCAAGTGGCGCGTGGCCTAATCAAACTATTCGTTCTTATTTTCATTGACTTCGTCATTATATTGAGTAATGATGATAAAAAAAAAAAAAAAAAACAGAATTTTTTTTTACGAATTTGGAACAAAAAGGAAGAGTCGGAAATTTTTCGATTCGCACAAAATTGTGTTGTCCCTGATCTGATACGTGTGCCTCTTCCAATTTTTAATGGTGCCCACTGTTTTTTCTTCTTCTTCTTCTTCTTCTTCTTCTTCTTCTGTTCTTTTCTGTTTGATGGGAGAAATTCGTTTCACTATCCTCGTTGTACTTTAGACGACAGGACAAGGCACTATAGTAGCGACTACTACAACTACTACTACTACTACTACTATTTATTCTTATTTGGGTATACACGTCTGACAATGAACGGAGAAGAGGGAAGATAGATAGAGGAAAGAAAAAAAGGGAAAAAACGAGAATTGGAGGAGAAAAACTAGCAGAGGATCTGTTAAGAGCCCTTTTAACTGTTTGCTAGCAAACATCCTCATACTACTTCTCTTTTCCTTATCTTTTTCTCTATTTCTCCCTGTCTGTTTCTCTTTCTCTCCTTCTTCTGAATAGACTAGACTCTGAAACTCAACTCAAACTCTATGGCAAACTATATTCTATCTTCATTTTTCTATAGCTACTACTACTACTGCTTTTGCAACGACACCATCCGCAAATCGATGCATCGAGATCAATGAGCGAAATAAGATCGTGTATGAAATTCAGGATTTCAATTTACTGGCCTAAACTCGAGTTAGAAACAAAAACTTGTTTTAAGTTGATTTACCAAATTTGCCACAAATTCAATTCAACTTTTTCCTGCGAGAAGATAACAACTCTAAGAAATTTTGGGTTGAACTGAATTTCAACTCATTATTTTTAGGCAAATTATCACGATTTTAGCTTCACGTATCTTCGAATTATCAATTCAATTGCCACAAACTCAATTCAAATTGTTAGGATTATCAGAATTACGAGTCGATTCGTTTGAGATTTGAGATCGAAGTTAATTTTCTGGAATTAAGAATTACAATCCATGAGTCAAAATTATATCAAATCTGATTTGCCTTGATTTGCCAAATGACTACAGATTGAATTAAATCCGGTGCATAAATCATCAGCATTAGAAATCGATTTACGACAATCAGTAGGTGAAGTAAGATCGTCTATAAAATTGTGTATTCCAGTTTTCTGGCCAGAATTATAACTCCTCCAAGGTAATTTGCCAGAATGATTACAGATTCGATTTAATTCTTTGGAATTGTTAGAATTACGAGTCGATTCGTTGAGATTAGAGATCGAAGTTAATTTTCTAGAATTAAGAATTGCAATCCATGAGTGAAAATTATATCAAATCTGATTTGCCTTGATTTGCCAAATGACTACAGATTGAATTCAATCCGGTGCATAAATTATCAGCATTAGAAATCGATTTACGAAAATCAGCAGGTGAAGTAAGATCGTCTATAAAATTAATGATTCCAGTTTTCTGGCCAGAATAATAACTCCTCCAAGGTAATTTGCCAGAATGATTACAGATTCGATTTAATTCTTTGGAATTGTTAGAATTACAAGTCAATTTGTCGAGCCTAAGGTTCGAAATAGATTTTCTAAAATTAAGATATGCAATTGATTGGTAAAAACGGATGAACCACTCGAGTCAATTTGCCCAATTTATTATGAATCAAATTTGACTCTTTAGAATTATTATGATTGATTGAAACTCGATCTTTCAAGTCGTAGAATGTGGTCTCCTTATTTCTCTTTCTCTATCTCTCTCTCTCCTATTAGTTCACTTCCATCCTTTTTGTTCCAAAACGATTTACCGGTCTAAGAGGATTACAACGGTTTCTAATTTCCCCTTTTCTATTTCTGTTCCCACGTCTGCCAAATGTTTTCCGATTTTCGCTACATCGAATAACATAATTTTTCCTTTTGTTCCTCTTCATTAAACCGTAAATAATGATAATTTATATGGAGAAAAACATATTTCGGGTACAAGTAGGTAAAGGCAGTTCCGTCTGTCTAGGTATAAGGGAAAAATTGTAAAATAAGGAAAAAATTAGCCGAAATCAATGAACCGAATATTTAATTATTAGCCGTTTATATACGGTCCAATGAGACAGGGATGTGACGAGGGAATTGAGGGACCAACTAACGGACGGTTTCCCTGACAAACAGGATTACAATTACCGATAATTCCGAAACCTGCCTACTTCTACATCATTTAATTCTCTAGAGCAATTTTTTTTTTTTTTTTTTTCTTTTTTTGAAACAACGGGATTAGAGAATATACTTTACAGCGTGATCCGGGTTAAACGAGCCATATTTTTAAAGATGGATTCCCCGCGAAAATCTAAGACTAAATTTCCTTTTCCAAAAATTCGAGGGACCGGTAGTTCCCGAGCTACGGAAGATCTTAGTTGACGAATCGCGGAGCGTATAGACGGGGCACTGCGCAACTCACACTAATGGCGGGCGCTGTACGCGCCATCTACAACCTCCGCGATTGGTCTGAGCGGATTTCACATAACTCCGAAACTATTTGACCCACGAATTTTTGGTAAAGGACATTTAGTCTCGAAATTTGACAAGGAATCTGCCTACTCAAGCCTGAATCAACCTGTATAATTAGTTTCTTTATTCTTCCTAGTTTTATTGTTTTTTTTTTTTTTTTTTTTTTTTTTTTTGAGTTAATTATACCGAGTAAGAACTACGACCCTGTGTCTCTGCGTCGTAGCGCAGTACTGTTGTACGATGTGACGGCGGAGGTTTCTAATTTTTTCGACAATTTTTCCCACGACAGTCGTCTCTTTAAGAAATAAGAGACAAGACACACGTTAGAGAAAGAGAAAAAAGAAAATAGAAAGAGAGAGAGAGAGAGAGACATGGAGAGAGGATTTTGTGTGTGGACCGTTCCAGGGACCTCGACAAACACTTAGTGGACTCCCATTTCTCTCTCTTTGAGCTCCGGGTTGTACCTACTTTACTTTATACACTCGTATTGTTTGTCCCTCGTCAGTTAAAAACTTTGTCATAGAATTCGAAAGAAAAGAATAAAAAGAAACAGAGGTGGAAGCAAAAAAATACAAAAAATACAAAAAAAAAAAAAAACAACACTTTTTCGGATTTTGACTATAATGACTCGAAATTTTTGTTTCTTCAAATTTTTTTTTTTTTTTTTTTTCTGTTTTTTTTCTCGAGTCAATCAATTGAGCAGAAATTCACATTGAATATAATAATAATTGCACTCGGCAGACTATCGTATGTATGTTTTGTATGTATGTGTAGATGAGCGACGGTTCTCGAAACACTCGATTCTAAAAGCTAAGTGACGACCTATATATAGTATAGTTGAATATACTGGCAGTAGATGAGTGTGCCAGAGGGTTAAAATGTTGCAAATCATTGACTACCTGTTCGCAGCTATAAGGGGGCACACTGCAGTGCTATATTTATGGTTACATTAACCCCACCATATGTACCCTGATCGACATTTTTTCCTAATTTTTTTTTTCTTTCTCTCTATTTTTATTTTTTTGTTTCTCTTGTTTCTTTGTTTAGACAAAATTATTTGAAATTAGTTAGTGTATCAAGAATCATTCAGAAATTGCTCTTAGACAGAAAAAAAAAAAGAAGATAAGAGAGATTATTCTTCTTTTTCGAAATATGGGGAAATAAATTAGCGTATACAGTTATTAGCTTGGATGATAGAAATAAATAGATAAAATAAATACAATTCATTGTATAATATGAGAGAAAGAGAGAGAAGCCAGAGAGAAGAATAGAGAGAAAGTAAAAAAAAAAAAAAAATGAGTGAACGAATGAATGAATGTAATGAAGAGATCTGGCTGAGAACTGGCTGCATATGAAAATTGAACCCAGTATATATATTAGACCGGTTCAAAAAAATCGACTATTCTTTTTTTTTTTTCAATTTTCGCTTCGAAATACTTTCGGGGGGCTGAAAAAAGATGCCTGTTAAAAGCGGAGCTCTTAATATTAAGATTTAGAGGTAGCTCATCGCGGATTTCTATCTTCCATTTAAATAGCATAGGAATTTTTTTTTTTTTTTTCTTCAGAATTTCGTAGCTCACAAACCAATGAACAAATCCAAATGACTCTTACATATTTTGATAGGGGATTGAACACTCTAAAAAATGTATCTATCATTGTGGAAAAAAAATCACGAAAAAAAAAAAATAGTTTACTCAACTATAAATTGAAATTTGAGCTTGAATAACTTTGGAAGGAGTCAATTTATCAAAAAATGATAAGAGAAGCTTTTTGTAGAGTGTTCAATTTCCTATGAAAATATGTTTGAGTCATTTGGATTTGTTCATTGGTTTGTGAGCTACAAAATTATAAAAAAAAAAAAAATAATAATTTCCTATGCTATTCAAATGGAAAATAGAAATCCGCGATGAGCGACCTCTAAATCTTAATATTAAGAGCTCCGCTTTTAACAGGTATCTTTTTTCAGCCCCCCGAAAGTATTTCAATGCGAAAATTGAAAGAAAAAAAATAGTCGATTTTTTTGAACCGGTCTAATATATATATATATATATATATGTATATATAAGTAAGGAAGGAAGTAAGGAGCAGGAGTATCGTTTTAACGTCTCTATATTAGCAGCTATTTAAAAAAAAAAAAAACTCGAACAGTGAAAAAAACATACATATCTTATATACCATACAATATATATATATATTATAATATTATAATATTGAATATATATATATATATATATATATATATATATATAAATCTCGCCCTGTCTTCTTCACTTCACAGTAGGTATATATATATATACTATATATATATATACAACTAATAGGTATATATACACATACTGGAAGATTTTTCGGCAGTTCATATAGTATATTGGGGTGGCAGTATCAAGTTACCTATTGTAAGCCTTGCACCGCGTATTTCAGTTCAGTTCAGTTCAGTTCAGTTCAGTTCAGTTCAGTTCAGTTCATTTCATTTCGAGCTCTCAGCTCTCAGATTTTTTTCATCTTTCTTTTTTTTTTTTTTTTTCATTTTTCTCTCATATAACGATATATAGAAACGTCGACGTAGGTAAATACACACACACACACATATATATATATATGTATGTATATAGGTGCATTGTTAAATAGTGGGCATTTAGCATGGGGTCGTAGTAGTAAAAAGACAGTATTTATATATCATCATGTGTCTATATATATATATATATATGGAGAATATAATAGAATACCCATAGAAATTAGTGTATGTGAAGTTTCGGATATATATACCTACTTTATATACGGCTATTCGTATCTCAATAATAGTGGTGTCTCGTGACACGGGGTACGATTTTGTTAAAATGATATCCCCAGGAGTATTATTCGATTCCCATCCCCTATAGGGATAGAGCCGTAAAATAGAAAGAGAGAGAAATTGAAAAACAGAGACCAGAAATGGTCATTCTTCTATCTCCTTTATGTTTTTTTTTTTTTACTTTTTTACTTTTTTACTCTTTTTTTTAGTAGCAATTTTTTTATCAACCCTTCGTAGAGATCCAATCTCAAAGTGCATCATACGAGGGTCGTGGTCGGATGGACCCGAAGCGATTTTCGACTTGAAATATCTCCAAGATTATACAATTTTTTTTGGAAACAAGATTTAGACCCTTTTTTTTTTTTTTTTTACAAAATTTATACAAATTTTAACACCGCCTAGTCACACAGTGAAAAATTTTGCCTCATTTTTAACATAAAGTTTGTGTTAAAATTTTTGTGTTAAATATTTAACACTTTTTAGTGTCAATTTAACACAATTATGTTTAAATTTAACACAATTATGTTGAAATTTAACACAATTATGTTAAAATTGAAAAATTTTTGTGTTAAATATTTAACACTTTTTAGTGTCAATTTAACACAATTATGTTAAAATTGAAAAATTTTTGTGTTAAATATTTAACACTTTTTAGTGTCAATTTAACACAATTATGTTAAAATTTAACACAATTATGTTGAAATTTAACACAATTATGTTAAAATTGAAAAATTTTTGTGTTAAATATTTAACACTTTTTAGTGTCAATTTAACACAATTATGTTAAAATTTAACACAATTATGTTAAAATTTAACACAATTATGTTAAAATTGAAAAATTTTTGTGTTAAATATTTAACACTTTTTAGTGTCAATTTAACACAATTATGTTAAAATTTAACACAATTATGTTAAAATTTAACACAATTGTGTTAAAATTGAAAAAATTTTGTGTTAAATATTTAACACTTTTTAGTGTCAATTTAACACAATTATGTTAAAATTTAACAAAATTATGTTAAAATTGAAAAAATTTTGTGTTAAATATTTAACACTTTTTAGTGTCAATTTTAACATAATTGTGTTGAATTGACACTAAAAAGTGTTAAATATTTAACACAAAAATTTTAGCACAAAGACTTTGTGTTAAAAATGACGCAAAATTTTTTACTGTGCAGATTTTCGGAAATTATTGGTCTTAAGTATCGAAGTATGTGTGAAGAGGATGAGAGAAAAAAATTTGGACATAATACGTACAGCAGAATTATTTGCCGATCTTTTTTTTTTCTCTCTCTCTCTCTCTCTTTACGCCGCAGTTCTAATTATATCAACCGATTTTTTTTTTTTTTTTGTCATTTCTTTTTTCTTCACTTTTATCATTTTTAGTTTCTCGTTTTTCGTTCATTTGTCTTTTTTTTTCTTTCTTTCTTTCTTTTTTTCGCGTCCTTTGAAAAGTTGATTGGTCATCGGTTATAAGCGTATGGTCCTACTGCCCATTCCCGGTATACCTATACAGACACACCCTATAATAACCGACTCACTCGACTCACGACCGAAGCTCCTCAACTAATTCTTTTACTTTTCTTCGGACTCACTATATCAGCTGACGCCTTTTAGCTACTGAAATTTATACCCGGAGATACCTAATACAATGTAAACCAATAATTTTCGCTTCCTTTTTTCGAAAATATCAAACGAAAAATATTATTGTTCATATCATCGTTACGATTCCCCTTGATTTCGGCATGGATATTCACAATTTGGAAACAATCGGCACGTTTTTTGATCCAGAAATACGCAAATCGAAGCCTGACCAAACAATCGGCACAAAAGATCGGCCCAAATCGTTAAATTCGATTGAGAGAAAACAAAATCGGTGAAATCGGTAAAATTGTATGTTTGTGAAAGACGTCTGACGACGCAATTGAAGGGCCGGATCGAATAACGACTTCCGCGCTCCTGCCAGTCGGACAAGCCCCTAAAAGTATGCAATCGTCGCTGAGCGACAAGCATACTTTTAGGATTAAAAAGACATCAACAAATCTTATACTTGTACAAAATTGTCAGCGAGAAAGTTGTTCATAATGGTTCGACGTATATGTTTGGTAAGTTACAATAATTTTCATACTATATTTTCGGAAATATGAGAAGTTACAGGCCATGGCCATGGCAACGGCTGCCATGTTGCTGTCAGTCAACGGAAAAGCGTCGTTTCATAGATGCGTTTTGCATCGCCTCAAACGCATCGGATATCAACTATAGATATATGCCGTCGTGGACTTTTTTGTATAGAATTTAACGCTCTACAAAAAAGGTCCAGTCAACTTATGGTCTATCTGCCTTCGTTTAAGTAGCGTTCGACGCGAAAGGTACAGAAACGTGTTTGGTTCGAGATTTTTTTCGGATTTTTAATTTTTTTATTCAAAAACGAGTGAAAAATAGATGTCACAAACGCTAGGGTATATTATTCTCATCTATCGCTACATTGAAGTATTTTTCTCATGCCTTCCATAATTAGTGTAATTTGAAACCCTAAAATTGCCTAAAGTGACTAGTCCATAGTCGGCACAAACGAAGCCGGCACTATAACTTCTCATATTTCCGAAGATATAGTATGAAAATTGTTGTAACTTACGAAACATATACTTCGAACCATTATGAACAACTTTCTCGCTGACAGTTTTGTATAAGTATAAGATTTGTTAATGTCTTTTTAATCCTAAAAGTTGGCTCCGCGCTCAGCGGCAATTGCATACATTCAGGGGCCTGTCCGACTGGCACGAGCGTGGAAGTCGTTATTCGATCCGGCCCTTCAATTGAAGGGAAAAAATCGGACTTCTGATTCGGTAAAATCGGTCAAGATTGATAAGATCGGTAAAATCGGTGAGATCGGTAGAATTGTGTGTGTCTGGAAGGCATTGTGATAACGCGATTATAATATGAAAATCGGTGAAATCGGGAAAATCAGTAAAATCGGTGAAGTCGTGTGTTTGTGAAAGGCGTCTAATGACGCCACTAAAAGGAAAAAATTGGACTTCTGGTTCGGTAAAATCGGTCAAGATTGATAAGATCGGTAAAATCGGTAAGATCGGTAGAATTGTGTGTTTTTTAAAGGCATTGTGATAACGCAATGAGAATAAGAAAATTGGATTTCTGATTCTGTGAAATCGGTGAGATCGGTAAAATTGTGTTTTTGGAGGCATTCGATAACGCGATTGTTTAACGATCTAAGAATGAGTATTGGGATCGAATCAGGGCTAGAGAATTGAATTTCATGAGTGTGGGAGTTAGGGTTAGGGTTCGGGCTCCGGGGTTAGGGTAAAGTGGTGAAATTTGGTGGTCGTAATCGCGACGACGAGGACGTCGTTTTAACGGCGAGAAACGTGGGTATAACCTAACCCGAACCCTAACCCTAACCCTAACCAGGAGCAACAAGCGGACAGGAGAAGTAGAAGTTCACGGTTCAGATGTAACGACGTGTCGCCATGACAACCTGCAGAGCGACTTGCGACTCAATTAGCAGCGAAAACACCCGACGCTGTGCCGTGCTGTACGGCCCGTTTATATAACGCCATCGATCTCGGAGAGAAAGAGAAAGAGAAAGAGAAAAAGAGAATTTAGATCGTGTATCTGCTCCTCGGTTCTGAATATTTAACAAAAGAACCTCGTTTTTAGGTTATAGATTCAGAAAAAAAAAAAAAAAAAAAACCGGTTACGAAACTGAGCTGTCTCTTTTCCATAGATAAGGAAACATTTTGGGATTCAAAAATACCGTTAAATATCAATAATGTCGTTTGATAATAAAAACTCAAGTATTCTGGGTTTAAAAAATCATTCTGACATTCAAAAAAACCGTTAAATAGTAAGAAATACATTTTTTTTAAAAGCAAACTGTCGTTCTTTATACTCAAACGAATCGTTAGACAAATGGCTATCTATTTTTCATAAAAAAAATTAACCTTTTCGAATTTCGAAAATCCCGACGAAAGCTTGATGCTAAATTTTTGCATTTTTTGTTGTTTCAGAATGCAGCAGCAATCGGGTCCAGGAAGTGGATCCCAGCGAAGAGCATTGAGCCCAGGACCAGGAGGCAGCGATTCGGAAGATTCTGATATTTCTTTGGGAGGAACGTCGCCACCTTCGCCATCGTCCTCGCCGCCCCCGACGCATCAACCGTCGCCCGTACCGTTGGGTTCTTTGGGCCCACTGCCCCCACCCCCAATAAATTTTCGTTTCGATTCTGCACAGTCGCAATTTCGATTCGGTCATGCCCCAGCGTTCAAATTTCCACCTACTGGATTCAGGTTCGGACCACACAGCCCGCAACACAATCATCCGAGTATAGGAAGCGGCGGGATCTTCAGACTCGCGGAAACTAGTCCCTTTCAAGCCGTCGGACCCAGGGGCGACCTCGGATCTAGGTACGGCATGATATTCACTTCCGGTTGATCGATCGACACAATTTTCGGAGATCTTTAAACGGCCATAACTTCTGATTCGATGATTGCATCGAAAAATTTTTCAAACAAAAAATGTCGGTTTTGGTTTCTTCTACAACTTTTATTTAAGACATATTCTCCTGCGACGAACGCACGAAGAGATAACTCGAAACTTACGCGATCAATACAATTCATTTGAACAGACGAGGAGATGCGAAACAGTCTTATTGTTGAAATGACCATATCTTCTGTTTGGATGATTTCATGAAAAAACTTTTCAAACAAAAATCATGTGTCTTTATCTTCTCTACAACTTTTGTATGACACGATTTTGAGTGTCAAGCACGTCTGAAGAGATAACCTCAAATTTACTTGATTAATACAGTTTTAACAAATGATAATATACAAGAGAGTCTTTAAACAGCCATAGCTTCTGTCTCGGTAATAGCATCAAAAAACTTTCAAGACAAAAAAAGTCGGTTTTAATTTTTTCTACAACTTTTATTTGGAACATATTTCGCTGTAACGAACGAGCTAGTAGCTAATCTCAAAATAACTCGATCAATACAGTTTGAACAATTGACAAATACAAGAAGGTGTTTAGACAGTCATAGTTTCTGTCTCGATGATTGCATCGAAATTCTTTTCATACAAAAATCGTCAAGTTTGATATTTTCTACAACTTTTGTTCGGAACATATTTCGCTGTAACGAACGAGCTGGTAGATAATCTCAAAATAACTCGATCAATACAGTTTGAACAATTGACAAGTACAAGAGTGTCTTTAGACAGTCATAGTTTCTGTCTCAATGATTGCATCGAAAAACTTTTCATACAAAAATCGTCAAGTTTGATATTTTCTACAACTTTTGTTTCGAACATATTTCGCTGTAACGAACGAGCTAGTAGATAATCTCAAAATAACTCGATCAATACAGTTTGAACAATTGACAAGTACAAGAGTGTATTTAGACAGTCATAGTTTCTGTCTCGATGATTGCATCGAAAAACTTTTCATACAAAAATCGTCAAGTTTGATATTTTCTACAACTTTTGTTTCGAACATATTTCGCTGTAACGAACGAGCTAGTAGATAATCTGAAAATAACTCGATCAATACAGTTTGAACAATTGACAAATACAAGAGTGTCTTTAGACAGTCATAGTTTCTGTCTCGATGATTGCATCGAAAAACTTTTCATACAAAAATCGTCAAGTTTAATATTTTCTACAACTTTTGTTCGGAACATATTTCGCTGCAACGAACGAGCTGGTAGATAATTGAAAGAAATGTGAAAAAAAAACTAAAACGAAGTTATTTGTAAAATTCCAGACTTCCGGATCCGCTGGGTTTGCCACCGCCTCGGCTTCATCCGCACGAAGGTCTGCTGCACCACCCCCACCCCCAGCACCATTTAACCGATGGAATATCGAGGTTATCGGAAGGTTCGCGTCTATCCGACGGCGGTGTCTCCCGTTTATCGGATAGTCTTTCGGAGGCCCACAGTCCCCCGTTGGTAGCAACGAATTTATCAGTAACGGGTCCTCTGAGGGTAGCGGTACCGAGTCCTCACACCCCATCGTCGAGGGGCAGTCCACCTTCGATGCAACAAACACCCCAAGGTCATCCCCAAGGTCAGGGTTTAATAAGGATGGCTACGCCGCCCCCAAATCCAAAACCACCCCAAATCCACAGACCATTTTCGCCCGCGTGATACACGACAAAAATCGACCTACATTGTGTTGAGTAAATATAGGATTTTCGATAAATAATATATCGAAATATATGAAAATGAGATGAAAAAAAAATAAATTAAAAATAAATAAGATTTAATCTTAAAAATAAATTGCATTAATTAATCGCCGTTCGTTGTAGAGAAAGAAAAAAAGAGAGAGAGAGAGAGAGAGAGAAGAAACGAAAAAATGTATAGAAAAAAAATAAATAAAACGCAAAAAAAAAAAAAAAAAAAAAATTCAAAAAACACAGAAAAGAAAAAACCAAGCGAAATTCGGTGATTCAATATTTAGACATATATATTTATATATATATATACCTATGTACACATCAACGAGGCCCAAAAGTCGTCTTTGATTAATATATATAATAGTATATGTGCGCGAAATTTTTTTCTTTTTTTTTTTTTTTTAGAACGTTTCTTTCTCCTCGTCGGATTATAAAGATGCGGGGTTATATTATATATTATATGAGACGTCTGGAACACGTCTTAATTAAAATTATATACGATAAGATAATTTATCTTTCAGAAGATTTGTGACGAAAATTTCGACACTTCGCAAAACGTTTGAAATACATGTCTAAGTCGTCTGAAAGAAAAGTGAAAAAAAAAAAAAAAAAAAAAAATCATAATAATAATAATAATAATAATAATAATAATTATAATAGTAATAATAATAATTTCCTAAGCAATAAACGCAAAAATCGCTATTTTATTCGGTTATTAGATGAGTATAGTCAGACTTGACTTTTGGGACGACATCTTGGGTAATTGATGGCTTAATTTGTGGCTGAAAAAAAAAAAAAAAAAAAAAAAAAAAAAAGAGAAAAACAATTTTAAATCGACTTCCCTCCTGAAAAAATCTCGTTTTTTTTATATTAATATATAATATATAATAATAATAATAATAATAATACTATATTTGAAAGAAATAAAATTGAAACAATTATTTAGAAGAACGAAGAAGAAAAAATGGAAAACAAGAAAAACAAAAATAAGGAAAAAAAAAAAAAAAAAAAAAAAAAAACTTACACACGTATCTGTGACTCGAATTTCACATTTAATTAATTGTATTTGTGTATGTGTGTGTGTGTGTGTGTGTGTGTCATTATACCCATGTGTATATTTATGTATGAATATATATAATATATATATATATCAAATATCGAATATCGAACGCTTAGGTTGTCAAAAAAAAAAAAAAAAAAAAAAAGAAACAGAAACAAAAAAAAAGAAAGGAAAATCCAACAATAAATATAATTATATATGTGTATGTAATATATAAATACGTACGTACAACAGAATGAGGCGCACAAGTCTGTGGAAGAAAAAATTTAGAAAAAAGTTATAAAAAAAAAAAAAAAAAAAAAAAAAATTCTTTCAAATGAAAATATATAAGTTATATTGTAGGAAAAATAAAGAATGAGAAGAAGAATAAGCAAAAGAAAAGGAAGTCGAGCAAGAAGAAAAAAAAAAAAAAAAAAATTCAACAAAATATGTATAAAATGAGCTAGTATATATATTATATATATATATATATATATATATATATTATATATATTTATAATTTATATATATATTTACCTACCTACCTATCTATCTATCTACCTACCTATTCTATACATATGTACACATACATATATGCATATACATATATATATATATATATAGAGATATTTGAAGAAAAAAAAAAGTTAAGGAAGAAGAAAAAAGAATAAAATGAAAAAAAAAAAAAAAAAAAAAAAAAAAAATTAGCTATAGCAATTTGAACTTTTTATCACTTATCGTCGGTTTTTTTTTTTTTTTGTAAATAAAAGAAAATTTTAAATGTTAAACTTAAAAAAATAGAAAACAAGGTATTCAAGCCTCTTCTTTTTCTTCTTCTTCTTCTTCTTCTGCTTCTATATACCTGCGCTTATTATTATTATCATTGTTATTCAAAAAAGACGCTTCAATTGAGAAAAAAAAAAAAAAAATTATAATTTTTTTTTCTTCTTCTTCTTCTTTCTTTTTTCTCTCTTTTTTTTTTTTTTTTTTTTTTTTTTTTGTTTTTCTTCTCCGAAAATAAGGACGATGAAAAAGTTGAGAAAACGGAAAAGAAGAAAAAAAACGAAAACTCTACTCTCGCTCCCTCCCTCTCTCTGTCCACTGTCCCCTGCCCTCAATACCTCGTTAAAAAAAAAAAAAAAAAAAAAAAATTGAAACAAAAGAAACTTTTCTATAGATAGCATCGATCGATCGATAGTGAAAAGAGAGAGAGAGAAAAAACAAGTTGAAAGAAAAAAGAAAAAGAAAATGAAAAAAAAAAAAAAAAGTAACACACTCTTTAGTCCAGGATTTTTAGACATTCGCTCCGCAAAAAATCCTGATAATCGATTTTTCGATAGGATTATGTCAGAGAGTGTCCCCTAAGTATGAAACCAAGTTTGTGTCGTCCGAAACCGCGAGCGTTAGCCGCTATCTTGAAAAACGCCTTTTTGCAAATATCTCGGAAACGGTGAGTTTTACGTTAAAAATTGTGAAGACCTTTTTTGTAGAGGATAAAATTCCCTATATTTTTTATTCGAAGCTTTTTCCTCTATTGTTAATATTTGCCGAGATATAGTCAATCGAAAAAACCAATTATCACATTTTTTTTTCGTATTTTCACAAATTATCGAGATATTTTCCAAAAACAAAAATTTGGTTTTTTCAATCGACTATATCTCGGCAAATATTAACAATAGAGAAAAAAGTTTTAGATAAAAAAGATGGGAAATTTTATCTTCTACAAAAAAGGTCTATACATTTTTAACGTAAAACTCACGGTTTTCGAGATATTTGCAAAAATACGTTTTTCAAGATGGCGACTAACGCTAGCGGTTTCGGACGACAGAAACTTGGTTTTACACTAAGGGGACACCTTATGACATAATCCAATCGAAAAATCAATTATCAGGATTTTTTGCGGAGCGAACCCATTTTCGGTGCTAAAATTCCTAGACTACTTGTATTTAACCCAATTCTATATATAATAACTATATTATATATATATATATATATATATATATAGGTATAATAACTACGTATATATAAATATTGTATACATAAAAAACACAACATATAATATACGAACACAATTATATATTATACATATATATATAGGTAGTTACATAACAATTATTATTATTATTATTATTATTATTAGTATTATTATGAAATTATATATATATATATATATATATATAAAAAAAAAAAAAAAAAAAATTGATGAAACGCTATCATTATTATTATTATTATTATGATTATTATTATTATTATTATTATTATTATTATTATTTACGCTTGTACATAAATATTGCCACGCGACAAAATATATTATTAAAAAAAAAAAAAAAAAAAAAAAAAAAATGAATTAAAAAATTAAAAAAAGTTATTAAATCAAGTATTAATTATATTACGAATGATGTATATATTATATTATATATACTATACCTATACATTTACTATCTGCTATATTATATATATATATTAATAATAATAATTATATCTATATATATGATCAAATCGGAATCGTCATTTTTTTTCTATTGACAGCTAGTGCGTTGTTAGAAAGTAGAAGAAAAAAAAAAAAAAAAAAAAAAAAAAAAAAAGAAATTCAACGACTAAAATTATGGGTTAGAAAAATTTCAGTGTCAAGTTAAACACGTGTGAAGATACTCTAATGTATAGGACACATATTTACTATAGATAAAAAAAAAAGTACGACATCATCATTTGAGAATTTCGGGAATCAAAGTCCGTCGTTCTGAGTGGGCGTGGGTGTAGTTGACAAAAAGGACCAATCGGAAAAGCCCGCTTGGTGTAACTGATCCCCATAGGTTTAGGGCTCAGACCTTTAGGAGAGGAAACATCGACCCATTGCTGTGCAGGAGCGAGTCGTATTATATACGTATATATATATATATATATATATACGTGTATATAAGCTACATAGCAAGCTAACTCCTGCGCAAGTCCTGGAGTAGCGGTAGGTATGACATACCCTCTCGCTGACTCCACCCTGAACTGAAATCAACTGATATACCCAGATTTTAGGCTGGGCTTTAACGGCTTACGACGGAAACGAAGAAAACACTTACGACGTGGCGTTTTACTACGACGGGTCAAGAAAAAAATTTGAATTTCTGATTCTTATTCTAGAAAATTCGTTGCATTGGGTGAAAAAAAAAATGTCAAAATATGTCGTATTTAAGCTCCCGTGTCGTATCCAAGTCGTATCACAAGTTTCCACGTCGTATTCGATACGGATTCCAAATTTTACGCTGTGTAAAAGTAGTTTTCTAAAATTTTCTGTCGTATTCAAAACGTATCAACGTTTCAGACGTCGTATTTGAAATTTTTTGTTCGTATTCAAAACGTTTTTCTTTCAATTCTCTGTCACATTTAAGACATCTCTAAAATTTCTCAAATTCTACGTCGTATTTGCGAAGTATTTCGAATCCTGTGTCGTATCTGAGACTTCTGTAAAAAAATGTCATGCCCCATTTGAGACATAAATATATTTTAAATATCGTGTCTCATTTAGGAATTCTTCGATACCTCATGTCGTATCCGAGACGTCTTTACCAAAAGCGTCAAATTAAGAGTCTAATATCACAGTTAGTGGTTTCACCTAACGTTACCGAAACGAAAAATAAAAATATAAAAATATTATAGGCAGCCTCTCAAGTCTCAATAGACGATATAATCTATAGGTGATCGGAGGTTTGTTCACTCGGGTGTTTTAAAGAGATATAAAAGGATAACCCACAAAGTCGATCACGTTATAGTCGCGACAGCGTTGAAATAGCTGAAAGATCTTTCATCTTTCTTTATTTCTTTACTCGAATAACCCGACAGCACGCTTCGACCTGTCCCTGTCCCTGTCTATCACTCTCTTCCTCTTCTTCTTCTTCTTCTTCTTCTTCTTCTTCGTCGTGTTTTGACAGTTGCTGGTCCGACACCTCGGCCACATTCATTAAATAGAAAGCGGTTCTCCCACTGGGGATCAACTGAATCATAAAATTCAATCTCCACACTAGAACAGACTACGACTGACTGACTGACTAACTGCTGCATTAAACAATCTATTCATACGCCTCACAGAACTCATATTGTGTGTCGTATTCAAATAATCTCTGCAACTATACGGCGTATTTAAGGACCAATCTAATTGGGCTTATCATTTCTGAAATATTTTTTGTCGTATTCGCGATGTTCTTTTCACTCTATGTCGTGTTGAAGAATACTTGGACGTCTTAGATCGTATTTAAGAAGTCTTTTGCCTTGATACGACTTATTTTTATTGTTTAAGAAGCCTTCCATGCAACTTGTGAGGTCTATTAGTCTTTAAAGTACGACAATTTACTACCTTAACAGCTGTCGAAAGAATATAACGTCGCTTTTGTGCCTAAGGACCGATGATACGACTACAAATAGCCGGATAATTGCCCAAAAAAATGGCACCAGCCTGGATACGACTGATTTCTATGGTTTAACAAGCTTTAGATACGACTTGGGAATCCGAGGAAAGAAGATATCATCCATTTGGTGCCTGATACGACGACAAATAGGCGAATAATTGTAAAAAAAAAAAAAAATTACTCCTAGTTATAAAATCCGTATAATTCGACAGATTGAGAGCCTCGGGGACGACCGTACGTCCACAGCTGTTGGGATTTAGATATTTAGGATAATGCGGTCGCGGTGCGGTGTGGTGCGGTGCGGTACCTACGCGCAGGAGCTAGAAGGGTCCCTCCTTCCTTGGGCTTGTATGAACGAAATAATGCCAGCCAACGAGAGAGAAATAGAGACAGATATAGATGACAGGGGGGAGAGAAGAGGGAGTTGTTACGAAGTAACTATTCCTCTCATATTATAGACTCTCTAGTGGTTATTTGTAGACAGATTCGACACCCTAACAATACACCGTGAAAATCATAATGGGGATCCGTCCTATCCTCATGCCCACCAGTTTCGGGTCTCTCGCTTTATGTACAAACGCCATAGCTTTGGTTATACCTACTAGTGCAGATATAGAGATAGGTATAAGATTATTATTTGTCACAGGACTGCTGCTGCTGATGCTGCTGCTGCTGCTGCTGCTCAGGTATTTGTTGTCGGTTTTGTAACGTCAATGGACAGAGGTGTGAAGAAGTGATGCTGCTGCCCCTTATTCCATTCCATTCCATTCCGTTTCATTCCGCCACCAAATCTTTATAAAATCGGTTTTACACCCCGAATCCTCATTGTCCATGATCCTTTCCCTTTTCACTTTACTTAGGTACTTGGATTTTTTTTCCTTTACATAAGGCGCGGGCCGGGTATATACCCATGTAACAAACTCGCTTACTGCCCTCTTGGGCACTCAAGAACCTGGCGAAATTCAAAATACGGTAACAACTGGTCGGCTTTTTTCATGCGAAATATAAAAAGACGACGAAGACGGAAAAGGAGAGACTGTGATGGGTTGAATTTGGTATTAAGCAGCTCTTATTAGTACATGATCGCGTGTCTTCATTAATGAGTGTATTAAATATGTATGTATGTATAATTATTTATCAGACCAGCAGCTGGACCGACTTTGAACTATCACCGCTACTATGCTGCTCTATCTAGTCCACAATTCATCCCACTCGGTACATACTTTACTAATAATACGACATATATACAGGGTGATTCAAGTTTCGCGATTCATATTTTGGAGGATCGATTCCCCGTGAAAATCTGAGTCTAAGTTTCCTTTACCAAAAATTTGAGGGACCTACGGTTTCCGAGCTACGTAAGAGTTTAGTTTTAGCCCTGCCGCGCCACCTATGAGTCTCGTGATTGGTCGACTGAGATCTTACGCAACTCGGTAACTGTTGATGCGACAAATTTTTGGTAAAGGAAATTTAGTCTTAAAATTTGACGAGGAATACATTCTGAAAAATTTTGGACTGTTTGATCTGAATCAGACTGTATATACCGAGTATATCGAATTAAATTGTCGGCTCGGGTTACCCCTGCTACTATATAACCGGCCTAAATTCATTCCAGTACTAGGTAGGAGGTACGTAGTACCAACATGATAATTATCATTGTTATTCTCGTCATTAATATATTGATATCAAGATACAGATATACATCATAGCTGATTATCATTATTCGTTATATTATTACAACGCTGATGATAGTTTAGCTATATATAAATATATTGTGAAATTTACTATTTATGTGTTATCTCGAATATCAATCAGAGAGTGAGTATATTAAGGTAAAGTATAATGGGTACGGTATGGTATATATACGAACTCAGATATCGATCCTTCAGGCTAGTTTCTGCACAACGTTTATATAGTTATATACATTCCGACTAGAAAATAACCTTTCAGGATTCAAATAACGCAGGAAATATACGACTTTCATTTTTTTTCTTTTTTACATTGGCATTGATCAGCCGAGTTTCAACCTACTAATCGACTAGTACTAGAATATAGTTGACTTTAAACGCTTGGTCACGGCTGAACTATTGACTTTATGAAAATAATTCTAGGGACATGTTTTGCGGGAAATTCAATTCTCTGTAAAACAGCATTTTGGAAAAAAATTTATCTCCAAATCTGACCGAGTAATACCGATTTTAAGACCAGGGGAGAACCTACCAATCGACTACTAGTATGTAGTTGACTTTAAATGCTTGGTCACGGCTGAACTATTGACTTTATGAAAATAATTCTGGTGACATGTTTTACGGGAAATTCAATTTTCTGTAAAACAGCATTTTGGAAAAAATTTTATCTATAAATCTGGCCGAGTATTACCGATTTTAAGACCAGGGGAGAATCACCATTCTTCTTATTCCAAAGGATATTTTCAGCCGGGACGTACGACACACCCTTTAATATATAATACAGCTATGTACTGCATTTAGTTCGCACGGCGTTAATTACGGGTTAGATATAACCGCGTGGGCATTGCCCTTCGAGAACAGGGTTGCTTTCGACAATGCGGACTACTATATATACCTACACAGTTCATTATAATAATATAAGTATATAGATATATATGTATGTAACATAGTACTGCTAAATCAGAGATCGTCGTCAGATTTCTATGTCAGAGGGGGTACTTCTATGTACCGGGTAATATATATTATTCTTTTTTTTTTTTTTTTTGTTTGGTCCTTTTTTCGAGGGAGACTGCACGCGTGTAAAACTTCGTTGAGATCGTAGTGAATTTTAGTCGCCGAACATGGTATACAACCCTTATGGAATGGAGACATATAACTATAGGTATACGTACCTGATATAATGTTTCAGGGGCGAAAAGAGAAGAAAAGAATGAAAAATATAATTATATAACGAATTTAATACGACTTTTAGATCCACATACGTCTTTTAAACTACCAATTTTCTATGATACGACAGTCTTCTGAACAGACAAGCGTGAGAAGGGGCGAGAAGAGGAGAGAAGAATGAAAAAAAATTAACTAAATAACGAATTTAATACGACTTCTGGACTTCTAGACGACTTTTAGATCTAAATACGTCTTTTAGACTACAGATTTTCTATCATACGACAGTCTTCTGAACAGACAAGCGTGAGAAGGGGCGAGAAGAGAACAGAAGAATGAAAAAAATTAACTAAACAACGAATTTAATACGACTTCTGGACTTCTATACGAATTTTAGATCTAAATACGTCTTTTAGACTACAGATTTTCTATCATACGACAGTCTTCTCAACAGGCACGCATGAAAAGGGACGAGAAGAGGAGAGAAGAATGAAAAAAATTAGCTAAATAACGAATTTAATACGACTTCTGGACTTCTAGACGACTTTTAGATCCAAATACGTCTCTTTAGACTGCCAATTGTCTGTAATACGACACTCTTCGGACCAAAAAAAGCGTCTTTTCAACCGAACTACGTCGTTTAGAAAGTTGATTTTCCCGAATAGGACAGTTTCTTGGATTCAAGAATGTCGTATGTCCGCTTCAGGGCGTCTTTTTGTCTTCTGAAATACGTATTTCGTTATTTTCTGAGTAAAAAACGTATTTTGGGTTGAAGACGTCATTTTCTCATTCACCTATATGAATTCTAAAAAAAAAATTATTACGCTAATGGCTCTTTTTTTTTGCCTAAACAGTCTCATTCCACACCTTTTCCTTTTCATCCCCACAGTATATACCTAGTACAACAAATCTGCTCTACCAACAGCCGAACAAAATAGAAACATATGGAATAAGGGATATATCCGATAAGGTCACATGTACATATAGGCATCCTGTGTATATGAACAGGACCAGGACTACTACTAGCTTCCCTTCCCTTCCCTTCCCTTCCCTTCCCTTCCCTTCCCTTCCCTTTCCTTACCTTCCCTTCTCTTCCCTTCCCTATTTCTATCTCTTTCTTTCGTTCCTCATACCCCTGTACCATCATCATCATCATGTATGTGTAGTTAGTAAATGGGGTTCATGGCGTTAGTGGATACTGCTCTCTCTGCCCCATTGGCAAAACATAAACCCTGTGGTGCTAAGCGGCTTATAGGGCTAGGAAGGCCAGTGACGCCTGACATATCTGCCTCATGACAAACCCCCACTGCAGAATGTACTACGTACCCTGACCAGGACCCTATGGGCTGCTGCTGCTGCTGCTGATCCTTCGTTATTCATAAATAGACTCCAGACATATACACATGCACACATATATTTCTACAACCGTAGAAACTCGTTTGAAAATAGTTAGCACCAACAGAACACCATGATTGTCGTCTTTAATTTTCTGACAAAAACAGTGTTTTCTCATTTCATCGTTTATCACTGATATCTCGTTACACGTCCATCATATCGATTCGAAGCTGAATATCAAAAATGAAGTTCATTAAATTCCCCAACAAAAAGGTGAAATACATTTATCCCGTACATCGTTTCATTTCGCTGTATTTTGAGACTGAATAAACAGCAAAAAGCTGACATTTCAACAGGGTCCGGAATGAACGTTACACATTCCGCGTTAAGATACAGCAAAACCGATGAAGATACAGAAAAATTGTATTCTACCTTTTTCATAGAGGATTCAATAAACTTCATTTTTGATGTTCACCTCTGACTCGATATCGTCAGTAGTTTTTAGGATATAATCAAAAAACTATTTCAGAACACCTTTCTCCCAATATGAAGTAATGTTCGTGTAATTCCATGGGTTCCTCGAGTTTAAAATATTCTTTTACCGCAAGTGTGTTATCGTTACTTCTCTTCACTCCTCGATGCAACCCACAGGGAAAACTGACGTTGATCTGTATGCGGGATCTGGATCTGGATCTGCGGATGTGGATGTGGATGTGGATGTAGAAGAATTACTTTGCTAAGCAGTAACGGCAGCTTTGGATTATGGGGTGGAAATGTTATTATTGCAAGGGGTAGGTAGTAGCTATATGTAGTAGGCGAGAAAGCAGCCCTATTTATCCACTACACCACCACCACCACTACTACTACTACTACTACTAGTCGAATAACTTAGAGGCCCTAAGTAGCTAGCGGTGGGTTAAGTGTGTTGTTTAAGCCAACTAGATGAGTAGCCTATCCTCTCTCTTCCTCTTCTCGACTTGAGAATTCCACATTAAACTGTTGAAATAATTTCAATGATCATTCGCCACAATTTTGTCGAAATTTTCATCAATTTTATGAAGTTTCTCACTCTCTTGAATCAAGTGAACATACTGTTACACCTACTAATACGAGGCTGCTGATGTTCTCTTGGCAGAGAGTTACTGATCGTGCGAGACCAGTTGAGTAACCGGCTTTTGAAGCTTTGAGGGTGAGAAAGCTCATTAACGCCAGTAGCTACCCACCTCCTTCCTATTACTCTTACTTCTTCTCTGTGCAACTTGCGTCACTAACACTGCCCCATAATATCTTAAGGGGTCGGTTTCGAATTCAGAAAATTAATACTTCGATGTCGTAAACGATTGAACAGAATTTTGAAACATTTTTTAATACAATTTCAAGTTTCAGAATTTCAGATCTCCGATGTTATGCTTGATTCCAAATCTTCATTGGAAAGGTCAGAGGATGTTCCGAATCAAATTTGTTGTAACGAAAAGCACAGATTCTGATCCTTTCAGAATTTTTTTTTGGTTTTTTTTTTACGGGAAAGAGGAGAATCCGATGAGAGGGGTCTATCGCGTTTCATTTTCCACACTTCCCAACGGGGAATATCGGCGTGAAAATATAAAGGGCGTGGTTTTACCGCGGTATTCGTGGATTGGTGCGATGCGATGGTACCCGGGTCGATACCTAACCCAACATCTATATCTACACTTCACCTATCTATACGCAAGAATACCCTATACATATCGTATATAGGTACGCACCTTGCACAGTCCAGATCGCTTGATAGATACTTTTAGCCCATGTACCTATATGCGGATGATGATCGACGTCGTATTGACACGAATCGTTACACGGTGATTTCGGCGACTGATACGTGTTGCGGTTCCAGAAAAAAACAGTTTTTTTTTATTTTTTATTTTTTATTTTTTTATGAGAAAGAGGGACCCGTGTTCAAGATCCATTGACCAAGCTTCTGGCTCTCGAATATCTAGTTCTCATACCTTGAGAAAGACAGCTCGAAGAAACACCATTCTCCAATCACTATGTGACAGTCTTTTTGTCTGAAGGGATATTTGACAGTCTCAAAAACTACTTTTGGATGACTGTTCCCTCTGGATTGATACAATTTTGCGGACTGAAAGACTGACAGTCCAATAATCGTCATTCAGACAGAAAACCGTATCTGAAACGATTCTCTTAGAAGTCCAAGATAGTCTTTCGGTCTGAAAAACTGCCTGATAGTCTGGAAAACTACTTTGCGATGACTACTATTTTTTGATAAGACAGTTTTGCGGACTGAAAGACTGATTCACAGTCCAATAATTGTCAATCAGACAGAAAACCGTATCTGAAACGATTTTCTTAGAAGTCCAAGATAGTCTTATGGTCTGAAAAACTGCCTGATAGTCTGGAAAACTACTTTGCGATGACTGTTATTTTTTGATAAGACAGTTTTGTGGACTGAAAGACTGACTGCTGGTTCACTAATTGTCCTTCAGACAGAAAACCGTATCTGAAACGATTTTTTTAGAGGTCCAAGATAGTCTTTAGGTCTGAAAAACTGCCAGATAGTCTGAAAAACTACTTTGCGATTACTGTTATTTTTTGATAAGACAGTTTTGTGGACTGAATTACTGACTGCTGGTTCACTAATTGTCCTTCAGACAGAAAACCGTATCTGCAACGATTTTTTTAGAGGTCCAAGATAGTCTTTAGGTCTGAAAAACTGCCTGATAGTCTGGAAAACTACTTTGCAATTACTATTATTTTTTAATAAGACAGTTTTGTGGACTGAAAGAATGACTGCTAGTTCAATAATTGTAAGTCAAACAAAAAATCGTCATTAGAACGACTGTTTTAGAAGTCCAAGATAATCTTCTGGACTTAAAAACTGCCTGAAGGTCTGAAAAACTACTTTTGGATGACTATCTCCTCTGGATGAGACAGTTTTACGGGCTGAAAGAGTGACTGACAGTCCGATAATTATCCTTCACACAGAAAATTGTCTTTAAAACGACTGTTTCAGACGTCCAAGATAGTCTTTTGGCTTGAAAAACTGCCCGGCAGTCTGAAAAACTACTTTTGAATGACCATTGCCATTAGATAAGAAAGTTATATGGTCTAAACTGCTGTCTGACTGTCCAAAAACCGATAGTCAGATCAAACAGCGTCTTTCGAATGTCTTTCTTGGATGGCAATACAGTCTTTTGATTCCCAGATTAACCTGACAGTCTGAAAAACTACTCTTGGATGACTATCTCCTCTGGATGAGACAGTTTTACGGGCTGAAAGAGTGACTGACAGTTCGATAATTATCCTTCAGATAGAAAATCGTCTTCAAAACGACTGTTTCAAACGTCCAAGATAGTCGTTTGGTTTGAAAAACTGCCCGGCAGTCTGAAAAACTACTTTTTAATTACCATTGCCATTAGATAAGACAGTTTTATGGTCTAAACTGCTACCTGACTGTCCAAAAACTGATGGTCAAATTAAACAGTGTCTTTCGAATGTCTTTCTTCGATGGCAATACAGTCTTTTGATGCCTAGAGTAACCTGACAGTCTGAAAAACTACTTTTGGATGACTATTCGCATTAGATAAGCCAGTTTTATGGACTGAAAGACTGTCCAACAATCCGAACTCGTGATTTCTATGATTGTTTCGACTGCTGAAACAGTTCCTCGAAAGTGCATCGAATTTCCGATGATTCTGAAGCCAGAAATTAGCGGAAAAATAGTATTTCCTAACAGTGGCGAAGTTATTTGTAGCTACATCGACCTGTATAAATGAATCTAAATAGGGTTTGAGGGTTTGCGTAAGAACATGATGCGGTGTGATGGTGATAATAATATGTACAGTGTCCTCCCATTGAGTACAACAAAGCCTGCGGTAGATGAGTTAATCGGTGAGTTCCTCCCGTCTATCTAAAGCGAGCTAAAGCGAGCTAAAGCGAGCTAAAGTCTTCGGTTCTCTCATAGTTTTACGATCTATTGTGTGTGCTCTGGAGCAGCTAGCCCTCGATGCTATAATATGGTGTGGCCCATTACGGAAAGCCAGTATCAGAGAACAAAAGAATGACTGACGTCTCCGGTGATCCTGATCAGAGCTTAACGGGTTCTCATTCAGGATCGCCATTTTGTTAGCCCGTAACCACTCCCCGTTTAAAAGCCCAGTGATCAACACGGAGAATCACTGCTTCGCTATACAGACTCCCTAAAGGACTGATGGAGTAATTCGTCAGAGAAGTGGTGGATGCTGGGTAACCCGATCTCTACCGCTCACGTCCGCCCTGCTACTCTTCTCTTCACTTCTCTGCTTCTTCTTCTTCGTCTTCTTCTTCTTCTTCTTCTTCTTTTGCTACTTCTGCTTCCTCGGCAACGTCTTTACTCCTTCGCCTACTTATACTTCACATCCTTCAATTTCATTCTTATATATACCACTCGACGAATGGAATGGAATGGAATGGCTTGGACTGGACTGGACTGGACCCGGGTTATGCCGACGGGGTCAATCCGCCTCATTCGTTAATTCGTCAGTCGGGAATCTTCTTTTGTCTCTCAGCTATAAACTATGAGGATCGCAACGTTGCTTCGACTTGCCTTGTGTGCGCGGCTCTCTTTCGGTTTGGTAATGAGGTGATGTCATGTATAGATCCACAAATTCTCATTCTTATTCTTATTCTTATTCTTATTCTTCTTTACCCAGGGTCACTTCAACCTCTTAAACAGCCTACCATATCTCTTCATCCATATACTGGGTGGAACAGAGTAGTTGATGATACGCCGTTCAGACGAGTCCCAACATCATGGTATCGACCTTCATTCATCTACCAAACATTCTCATCAACTTTCCAAACAAATTCAATGTTCCCCATGCATTTTATCTCAGTCTCTTCAAATCTCATCAACATCTCATGAGGATTTTGCTCATCCCTCCATCATTCCATGGATTTCTCTGGTCACTTTCGCACACTGATTTCATATCCGACCAGTTTCTCCATCATCCCATAAAATTTCACTAGGATATTCATTACCAGTGTCTTTTCCTCAAAGTTTATCACCTTTCGCAGCAATATCGATCACCATCTAGTCATTCCACGGTACTATTCCGATCATATCGTTCATTTGACTAATCCAAAGGTTCTTGTCCCTCGATTCCATGTGATTTCATCCAAATTTAGGACACTTCTATCCAATTTAATCAAAATTTTGAGATTTTGATGAGTCTTCTTTCAAGATTTTGCAAATTTCACTGATTCCTTCTCGATTCCGTTCATTTCTTCATCATCCCATGGATCTCCCTCGTCATTTTTGCACACTGATTTCATATCCGACCAGTTTCTCCATCATCCCATAAAATTTCATTAGGATATTCATTACCAGTGTCTTTTTCCCAAAGTTTATCACCTTTCGCATCAATATCGATCACCATCTAGTCATTCCACGGTACTATTCCGATCATATCGTTCATTTGACTAATCCAAAGGTTCTTGTCCCTCGATTCCATGTGATTTCATCCAAATTTAGGACACTTCTATCCAATTTAATCAAAATTTTGAGATTTTGATGAGTCTTCTTTCAAGATTTTGCAAATTTCACTGATTCCTTCTCGATTCCGTTCATTTCTTCATCATCCCATGGATCTCCCTCGTCATTTTTGCACACTAATTTTCATATCCGACGAGTTCCCCCATCATTCCATAGAATTCCACAAGGATATTCATTCCCAGTGTCTTTTCCCAAAAGTTTATCATCTCTTGCGTGAATATCGATGACCTCGCAGTCATTCCACGGTTCTATTTCGCCCATATCGTTAATTGGACCGAACCCGCGGGTTCCTTCGTATAGTTTCCGTCCACCCAGTATACCGTCGAGAAAGATAATCGTGCATTATCTCTAAAATAATACCGGTAGATCAAAAGGGTTGTGGATAATCAAGAGTTGACGGTTTCATTAAGCGAGTATCTCGCTCGCACCCTCCTAATTCGCATATATGTGTTCACCGTGCTGTTACCTCGTTTCGCGAGAGGATCATCATACTTTGTAACCCGTGCACTGCACCAGTCGTTGTCTGAGAAGCTCGCTAAATAAAATGAGGCAACAAAGAAAGAAAAAAAAAAACAAAAAAAAAATGGAACTACCACAGCACCGGGCCACGTGACGTATGATGATAGCCTCACTCACCATGGGAATCAAGATGACTGTTATACTAATAATATCATTACCCCTCGAAGGCTCGAGGGTTCCCACTTTATTACAACGTTTCGAGTGAGACATTTGCGTCTTGAACGACTCTCATTTGTGTCCATAAAGTCCCTCTTCCTCCTCCTCCCAACTCGAGAGGGATTTCCACTATTTCACAGTGATATCTCTCTGACGACGATGCGATGAAGCGAGTTTCTCGGACATTTTCCATGTCGAATTTACCAAATTTTCTCCCATTTCTTTCATACCCATCGCTTTTCAGGGTGTTTTTTCGGCTATACATGGCTTAATCATCACAGGACCGTACCCTCATGGTCTGCGCGCCGTTGGTGGTGCTGCGTGATGTATATCAGCGATATCTCAGTCCGGTGCTGTCCATCGTACACATATACCTCTCCACACAGTTGAATGAAAAAAATGACCAGCCAACGCCTGAAACAGCCACGTACACTTATAATATGACTCCCTCTGCAGAGGGGGGGGGGGGGGGGGGGGAGGGAATAAAAAATATCATATAAGGAAGCAAAAAACACCGTAATGACGTCAAGACTCGCATGAGGACTACTACCACGACTTGGACGCAGCTGCAACGGGGTTATTAATTAAAACCTGCCGTGGTGGACACGAGGGAGGGGGAGGGGAGAAAACAGAAAATTTTTGCCCCAGGGGTAGCCAAATTCGAGTTTTATAGATCCTATGCCCGCGAGGTATTAATCGAGGTGATAGATTCATTCTTGGCTAAAAATTTTTCAAACCGTGTTTCGGTTGAAAAAAAAGAGACTATATATATATTTTTTTTTTTTTTTTTACAAACACAGACACGGATACCTTCGGGGTCCAACAGCACGTGCGCACGGCACAAAAGTTAATTATCAGACCAGCCCGTGCGGCTCTCTCTCTCTGCTGCTGCTGCTGCACTAATGACTAACAAATTTCTTCCTTTTTTTTTTCATATTTTTTCTCTTCTTATTCTCTAACGACCAAATTCATCAGGAAATCATTCGCTTTTGTTAATTAATTATCGGACAAATGTTTCGTTAGGTTTTTACACGGCCGCTTTTTCATATAGGCTAATGAATTTTTATATGAGAAATGTGCGTAATTTCAGCTTAGAGCTGTTGGAAAGGTGAATTTCGAAGATCGCCACCTTGCGTGAAGTTCCAATTTTTTGAAAATACATTCCCAAAGGTAAATAGGGATCGATATTTATGACAATGGTGTTAAACTTTGGGGAAAAGACACTGGGAATTAATATCCTAGTGGAATTCTATGGAATGATGGAAGAACTTGTCGGATATGAAATCAATGTGCAAAAATGACGAGGGAAATCCATGAGATGATGAAGAAATGAACGGAATCGAGAAGGAATCAGTAAAATTTGCAAAATCCTGAAAGAAGACTCATCAGAATCTCAAAATCTTGATTAAATTGGATAGAAGTGTCCTAAATTTGGATAAAATCACATGGAATCGAGGGACAAGAACCTTTAGATTAGTCAAATGAACGATATGGTCGGAATAGTACCGTGGAATGACTAGATGGTGATCGATATTGCTGCGAAAGGTGATAAACTTTGGGGAAAAGACACTGGGAATTAATATCCTTGTGGAATTCTATGGAATGATGGGGGAACTCGTCGGATATGAAATCAATGTGCAAAAATGACGAGGGAAATCAATGGGATGATGAAGAAATGAACGGAATTGAGAAGGAATCAGTAAAATTTGCAAAATCCTGAAAGAAGACTCATCAGAATCTCAAAATTTTGATTAAATTGGATAGAAGTGTCCTAAATTTGGATAAAATCACATGGAATCGAGGAACAAGAACCTTTAGATTAGTCAAATGAACGATATGATCGGAATAGTACCGTGGAATGACTAGATGGTGATCGATATTGCTGCGAAAGGTGACAAACTTTGGGGAAAAGACACTGGGAATGAATATCCTGGTGGAATTCTATGGGATGATGGAGGAACTTGTCGGATATGAAATCAATGTGCAAAAATGACGAGGGAAGTCCATGGGATGATTAAGCGATGAAGAGAATCGAGAAGGAATCAGTGAAATTTCGAATAATAAAAAATGAAGAAATTGTAATTTTAATTTTCCACTTTTTTCTCGCGAGCTTTTCCACACCGTATTAGTGCAATGGGTGGCTAGTAGATACCAAGTTTAGTAAGCTGCTTGCATAATGTTTAACATTTAACTACCAATCCTGAGTTAGGGATGAGGTGGAGGTGGAGGTGGAGGTGGAGGAGGATGAGGATGAGAATACAACTACCTAGCTTCTAAAAGCTTCGCGTTAAGCTCCCCCGCGACATGTAAGCACTGCATAATTCTATTCAGCAAGGAAATCTCCAGGCTCTCTATGCTCTCGTCTCTCCTTCTCTCTACTTCTCTTTGTTGTTTGTTTGGACGAAGTTTACTTCGAGTAGGTAATATATTAATTAATTAATCCTCGTGCTACCTTCTCGGCTGATTCTTGCCTTATTCAAAATTTCATTCATTAGAAAAATTTATGGAATTTGGGAACAGAAAAATTCCCATTTATTACCTTTTTAACGTGTCCGAATTTTTTCGCCAATTTTTTTTTTTTTTTGAAAACCGTTTCTTCTGTGACTCAAATTTATGCGAAAAGAAAGAGCGAAAAAAAAAATGGAAAACGAATGAAGAAGATAAAAGCTCAGCATATTCAGAAGCAGAAAGTTCCAAGCTACGTGATGGCGACGAAGAAGAAGAAGAAGAAGAAGAAGAAGAAGAAGAAGAAGAAGAAGAAGAAGAGAGCTTTCCAAGAATTATAATAACGAATGTTTAAATCAGCTTAGCTTCTCTCTAACTTCGCTTTTCCCCTGGTAGGTACCCCTGGCTCTTGGTTTGCTTATGCTTTTGCTTCATACCTATCTACCTACCTACTTCCAAACTCGCGATGTAAATATGGAAGTGAAGTGGGTTTAGCCACTCTGCAAAGTATACTGCTTCGGGTACATGCTTATAAACTCTTCCCAAACCTCGGGACTAAGGAAGATAAAATACTACAGTTAGGGAGAGACGCGAATCTTACGATTCATGAATCCCAGATGCTGGGATTAACTCCAAATCGCATTTTTTTTTTCTTTTCTTCACATTCAGGATTCAAGAAAAAAATTAGTCATTTCCGAAACTAGTGCGAAAGCGTTGATTCTCGCACAGGTGTGAAGTCTTTCGCCCTAGTGAAACAAAAGTGACGAATCACACTCGTCCGACGATATCATCTTTCGCACGTGTATCGGAATTTGTTTTTTGTAACACTGTATGAAAAGTTCTTACTTTGTGTACCGAAATGTGTACGCAAAATAGCAGATTCCTGATGATCTTACAAAGTGTGCGGGAATATCAACATTCCCGTACGATTTACCCATGCGGGAATGTTAATTCCCGCACACTTCGTCGATTTATACATGCGGAGTGTACACAAAGTGCGAACTTCCATACAGTGTTACAAAAAATGGCGGACTTCCGCATTAGTATCATAATATACTATTTCAAAGACATGAGGAGCGTGGGGAAAATCGAACTTCACGCACAGCGTGTTGTAAAAATGATCTTTCCTCATCGCCACGGGTGTGTTTGATATAATGGTAATTTTCAAACGCCTCTGGTTATATATGAGGCAGAGATTTATACATGCGTGTTGTTGTATAGGACGTAGTAACGATGGGGTCAGTCAGTGAGCTGATCATGGAAAGAGGCGTAAAACCGAATCAAATCCTGATTGACGTATATACCGGATAGAGGATAGAAGATAATAGAGAAGTATACGCTAGTAGTTAGAGGGAAGGAAACTATCCGATCGGATTATCTCTGGCGCCACTATATCTTATAGAGAGGATAACGCCTACACGGTGTGGAGTTTTCGATTTTTTTATATGTATGTATGTAAAATAAATATCGAAACTCTGGAAAGCCTGTAGAAAAAATGAGAAAATTTTGGTACTCTACTACCGGTGTTTGTTTCTGATGAGAAAATAAGAAAATTTAACAGCGAGGTAGAGTTAATCGAAGAAATAGCAACGTAATTGTTTAATCTAAACAAAGGAAATCGTAACGTAAACGAAAACGACGACGACGACGACGACTACGACGAGAACGAGAACGAGAACGAGAATGAGAACGACGACGAATTACGTTCATGAATATTAAACAGCAAACAGTAGCCGCAAATCTAAATGTTGGCTCCGCTTTGCGCACGAGGAGATACAGGGGAAGTGATGGGCGATGGTGTTGGGTATAGCAAGCTCCGTGCCCCATACCCTGATGCCGAGCGTAAACTGGTAGGGTTTTACTCCATCGCCTCGGTTTCCTCTTCCTCCTATACTCGTCCGTATCCTCGTACCTAGTGGTGTACTATATACCTACTACACGGTGGATTGTAGGAGGGTACATATTCATGGCGTTAACGAGCCCTGGCGAACGTTTAATTCCGCCAACCGACTGAGTTCCTGGGTTAGGGGTAACGCGGTTCGCAAACACAAACCCTAACTAACCGGGGTACCTCTACCCCCACGACCACCACGGCTAGCCTGCACCAGGTTCTCTGATGCTGATGGTGATGCGACGTCTCGTCGCGCTCTTATGTATGTATGTGTATACGTAAACTCGCGCTACGAACTTTTACAACTTTTAGAATCTCAATATTCTCTGATCCATTTATGGAACGTGAAGAATCGAATCCTATAGCCTTTTGGGTCGTAAATGTAGCTCTTTGTTTTTTTTTTGACATACGCTTTTCACACTCGTGAACATCGTGGCTCAAAAACCGTTTCAAATATCATAAAGAAATTTTAACCACTTGTTCAAAATACTTTCGGTTATCGGCGGAACTAATAGTTATCCTTGATTCATACTGGTTCCAATGAAATCAATTGTTTTAATCAATAATAGCTGGTACAGTAGTACTAGAAACTACGTTTTTCACACTCTTAACCGTGATAACTCAAAAACGGTTCAAACCATTAATCTGCAATTCAAACCACCTGTTTATAACACTTCTGTTTATCGACTAAACTAGTAGTTATCCATGATTCATACTAGTTTAAATGAAATCAATTGTTTTAATCAGTAATAGCTGGTACTAGAAACTACATTTTTCAGACTCGTAACCGTGATAACTCAAAAACGGTTTGAGTCTTTGATCTGCAATTTCAACCACTTGTTCCGAACACTTGTGGTTATCGACTAAACTAGTCATTATCCAAGATTCAGACTGGTTCCAATGAAATCAATTGTTTTAATCAGTAATAGCTGGTACTAGAAACTACATTTTTGTCACTCGTAACCGTGATAACTAAAAAACGGTTTGAGCCATCAATCTGCAATTTGAACCACTGGTTCATAACATTTCTGGTTATCGACTGAACTAGTAGTTTATCCATGATTCATACTAGTTTAAATGAAATCAATTGTTTTAATCAGTAATAGCTGGTACTAGAAACTACATTTTTCACACTCGTAACCGTGATAACTCAAAAACGGTTTGAGCCATTAATCTGCAATTTGAACCACTGGTTCATAACACTTCTGGTTATCGACTAAACTAGTAGCTATCCATGATTCATACTGGTTCGGATGAGATCAATTGTTTTAATCAGTAATAGCTGCTACTAGAAACTACATTTTTCACACTCGTGACCGTGATAACTCAAAAACGGTTTGAGCCATTAATCTGCAATTTGAACCACTTGTTTATCACACTTGTGGCTATCGACTGCACTAATATTCATCGATGCCAACTAATTTCAGTAAAATCAATTCTTTTGATAATTAATAGGTGTTTATAGAAACTAAATTTCCGACTCTCGTGACCGTGATAACAAGAAAAAGTTTCAACATATCGATCTGCGAATTGAACCACTGGTTATTAACACTTGTAGTTATCGTTTGTATAAAAAGTTTTTCAAATAACTCTGATCGATTGGTATTTAGTATATATATACGTAACGAATGATATTATAACCGATAAAAAATAAACGGTATAGGAGAAAATGAATGTATAAGTACAGTAAGGAAAAAATCAATGAATAGAGAAATGAATATGTATGTATATAGTATATCGGTATTAAAGTTTTAAATAAAGAAAAAAAAAAATGTATATACATATATAAATAATTGTATACGTAATAAGAATCTTATTAATATATAATCAATTATAATGATTGCGATGAGTTGATAGATAGAGATAAAGATACTAAGAGAGAGATAGAGAGAAAGAGTGATTGAATGGTGAATACGATGAGTAAGGTACCTATATAAGATGTAGTAAAAGGAATAATATGATGATTTTCTATTTTTATTTATTATATTTATTTTTTCATTCAAAGAAGAAGAAGAAGAAGAAGAAGAAGAAGAAGAGGTATTTTAATTGGTACCCTAGTCCGTTCAATACAGAAGCTAAAAAGTTCACCGATCCGAGTCGAAACACAATGAATGCCCCGAAGAGAAGAGAAGAGAAAAGAAGAGTCTGGAGAGTATAAGGCTTATATATATACGTATATACCTATCTATGTATTGAAAAATAATATAAAGCATATAGTGGGGATATATATACGTAAATACGTACGTATGTAGTACAATCCTTCTAGAAAGTTTCCTCCACTAAAATCTGAAAGAAAAAAAATTAAATTAATAAGAGACAGTAAAAAAAAAAAAAAAAACTCGAGTGCAGAGAAGACGGTGATAATATGATTATATTCGCTTGTCATTTATATAAATAAGAAGTAGAAGTGATACGTGCAGCTCAGGCATACGTATAAATAAGCCTTTTTCTTCCTTTTTGAATTTTTTATTTCTCCTTTCTTTATCGAGTCTCTGGGTCTTTGGGTCTGCTACTATACTGTCTCGTAAGAAGTGACTTCACACTTCTTTCAAATTTTTATATATCAAGCCCCCCCCTCCCCCGGTTCCTTCTTCTTCTTCTTCCTTCACCTCGTTACGTTATTATCACTACGAGGACCATTTTTGAGGTGGGATTAAAAAAAAAACAAAAAAAAAAAACCGAGCCACTACTTCAATCCATTCCATTTCATTTCAATGTCTCCTCGTTCGTGACCGCAAACACTACGTAGGTATAAACTCTAGTGGTTGTATTTCGTTCTCGCTCGTATATTATATCATTGAAGGTGTGTTTTTTATTTTTTTTTTTATTTTTCTAAATCTACCTTGCACTGCGCAGAGCGATCGACCTCTGATATTTATTCTTTACCTTTTCTCGTCTCATCTCGTCAACTTACGTAATAACTATTATAGTATCATTAATCAAAGAAACCATCAATCGTCGTATACATTCAAAAAAATGAAAAAAAAAAAAAAAAAAAAACATCCACGAAACAAAAATGGCCGCCATTCAGTCCGTCGAGTTTAAAAAATTCTTAATTAATTCTGAAAAATCAATCACCAAGTACCACGATTTGACTCCAAATTTCATCCTGCTATCTAGAATAACGAAAAAGTTACGAATTATTTTATCAACTTTTTAAATTACATAATTATTTATTTTTTTTTTTTTTTGAACTGGTCATCGCCCTCTCATATTGAATAATACCCTAAATATCAAACAGACGGAGGTAGTTATTATATTTACACAGTGGTAATGATGATTTAACAAAACTGGTCCACTGGTCTTATTTTTTTTATTATTTTTTCTAAGGGATGCTGGACAGCAAGCTGTAGAAATATCGAAACCAGATTTAAACCGACTGTGATGAAAAGAAAAAGAAAGAAAAAAAAGGAGAAAATATAAACGAACGATCTTTGACACCAATTATTATATTGGACAGATTTTTTAGGGTATATTAAAATATACGTTTATGTTAGGGAGCGCGAGTAGCAGAGAGAGAGAGAGAGAGAGAAGCATACAGAGATGCGGATGGACCAGTTTTACAGACCGCAGGGTCTTCAACCCTTCTAGACTTTTTTTTTATTTTTCTTTTTTTTTTCATATATTTTTTGGGGTGCTAACCACTTGAGTAAAATTGTTTTTACAGCCTTTTTGATAGCTGCTGTTATATTTCAATAATGAATATATATATTGAATAATTATATTAAGATTGGAATAAAAAAAAATTTAATTGAAATATCTAGTTTTTTATTTCAGACACTATATTATCACTCTTATCTCCGCAAATAGAAATCCTAGAAAAAATCATTTCCTACAAAAGTTGGAGGTATGTCAAAGACGGTTGTTTTATATTTTACAAAATTTTCTGTCAGATGTGTAGTTCGCTGTCTAGACGCTCCAGAAGTTGACTATGTGATTTATCGTTCTTTCAGCGTTTTCATTGCACAACACTTTTCTATTTATCTCCGAAAATAGGAACCGGATGAAAAAATGTTTCCTACAAAAGTTGCGGGGTTTTCAAAGACGGTCATTTTATATCGAGTCAATTTTTCTCTGCGATGTTTAGTTCGACCTGTAAACGTTTCGGAGCATAATTATAATAAAAATTTCTCTTCTCCTGCACGTCGACAACTAATTCGAATTTGAATTATATCTTTTTTCCGATTATCTTTTGATTGACTAATCAGCTACCGTATATGAATTATGTATGAGTTGTGGGTTCGGTCGAACTAGTGGTAAAATAAAATTAAAAAAAAAAAAAAAGTAAAATTAAAAAAGTAAAGAAAATAAAAAACGACAGAGAAAATATGAAAAAAAAATATTTATACGTATATATATATACATACCCAGGTCTTGTCAGATACGGATAAAGGAAAAAATGCAAACAAAAGAGCTACTCGACGAGGGCCGCTCAAACAGCTTAATTAATTCGGATTTAACCGACAGGGAACGTGACGTGACGGATTTTAATTCAATTCTATCTTTACTTTATTTCAAACTTTTCGTTCTTTATTATTTTATTCTCCGCGATGAGCTCGGGGGTAGAAGAAGAAGAAGAAGAAGAAGAACTTTTTATTTTTTCTAATTTCAAATTAATTCGTTGATTAATAAACAAATTAATTAATTCTTCTATCAGTTTAGAAGTGAAAGAAAAAATTCTTTTCTTATTTCTTTCGTTGTTTTTTATTTGTTTTCTTTTTTTCTACAATTTGATAGAAGGAAAAAAGACGAGAAAAAAATTGAATAGGGATAATTTGAAATTTTTGTCCACCGAAAAAAATCAACGTTATTTCAAAATGGCTACCATCGCCATCAACCGACGTGTTTTAATGTTTTGTCGTTTCATCGTGACGAGGCATGAGGCACGGTGACGTCGGTTTTGTCCCGTCACTATGTTTCTTTTGGTTACTCGTCGAATAACTCTCACGAGTATTAGGTAGGTACACAAACTAAAGGATGGGATGGACATAGCAAGGCAAAGTAACGAACGAAGAACGAAGACGGAAAAAAAAATATTTTTACGCTCCAAACCATATACAGGTCGAACCAGACATCGTATAGAAAAATTTATGAAGTAAAAAACAACCGTCTTTAAAACACGCACAACTTTTGTAGGAGACATTTTTTCGTACGATTCCTATTCGCGGAGATAAATAGAAAATTGTCTGAAACAAGAACTGGATAGAGGGTAAACGACGTTCTCACGTTATAAAGCGTTTAGACAGCGAACTACTCATCTCATGGAAAAATTTGTGAAACAAAAAACAACCGTCTTTGAAACACGCACAACTTTTGTAGGAGACTTTTTTTCGTACGATTTCTATTCGCGAAGATAAATAGATAATTGTCTGAAACAAGAACTGGATAGAGGGTAAACGACATTTTCACGTTATAGAGCGTTTAGACAGCGAACTACTCATGTCACGGAAAAATTTGTGAAACAAAAAACAACCGTCTTTGAAACACGCACAACTTTTGTATGAGACACTTTTTCATGCGATTCCTATTTGCGGAGATAAATGGAAAATTGTCTGAAACAAGAACTGGACAGAGGGTAAATGACGTTCTCACGTTATAGAGCGTTTGGACAGCGAACTACTTATCTCACGGAAAAATTTGTGAGACATGAAACAACCGTCTTTAAAACACGCACAACTTTTGTATGAGACACTTTTTCGTGCGATTCTTACTCGCGGAGATAAATAGAAAAGTGTGTGCGATCAAAGCCAGAGAGAGTATAATAAATTGCTATACTAATGTTCCATTAAAGCTTGTACAGATCTCGAGGTATACATCTGACGAAAAAATCTACAGAATATAAAACGAGGGTCTTAGAAAGTCCTCGAACTTTCATCCGAACGTTTTTTTACCTAGGACTATTATTTACGGCGATAAATTGATAACGAGTCGATGATAATTTGACTAATTACATAGGTGTCATAATTTTAAATGGTTCTTCGATGTACCGGACCCGCTCCCATCCTTTTCGAATAAATATAAAATATAATAACGATGATTTAACGGTCGGTAGGTGCTGTTCTACAGCTACTGTTCGTCCTTTAACACAGCGAAGAAACGATGAGAAAGAAGTCAGGTGGTTAGCGCCTAGGTTTTATTAACGTTTTGTATTTTATTTATTTTTTTTTCTTCCTTTTCATTTCAGTATATATATATATTAATTTTTCCTTTTCTCTCTCTCTCTCCCTCTCTCTCTCTCTCTCTCTCTCATCACTTCGTTTGTAGTAGTTTGCTCCGCCCGTCTATCCATAGTATATATATGACAACAGCAAATGCAGTGGCAGTCGAGTTTCTTCGCCCCTGCTGCTGCTGCTGCTACTGCTGCAGTCACACCTTGCAGGAAACACTTCAAACTTAATTGCTTACCTCCTACTCGCCTCCTCGTCTAACGTCTTCCTTTTCTTCCTCCTGTATTTTTTTTTTTTTATTTTTTATTTTATTTTATTTTTTTGTTTTTACGTTTTTTATTTTTCTTCTATCTCTACAGTCGAAGAAATAAGAATTAATTTTATCGACTGTGATAACACGCGAAAATATTTTTTTCACGATTTTGAGGTAAAATAAATATTTTACTCAATTTCGGCAAAATCAATCGCAATGATTTATATACCTACTTGCGCGAGAAGTTGCGGAACTCTTCCGAGGATTGGTAATCTGGCGAAGTGTTTGAACAACGTCAACGCACTTGTTCTACTTGAGAGAAGAAAAAAAAAAAAAAAAAAAAAAAAAGAAAGGAGGAAAGAAGAGGAAAGAAGAAAACTAGCTGGAAACGCAGGCTAGAAATAAAGTTCTAATATACTTTTTGTGTGTCTCAAAATATAGGTTGCAAAAAAATTTCGTCTTTTGTACTTATTTTATGTCCGAAAGACGAGAAAAACGTATAAGTAGACTAGAAACGTGAAACTAGAAGCGAGAAACGAGAAAACAGAAAATCGCTCGAGGCTCAAACCGTTCGAAGTGTTTACCAAGATGTCTAGATTGTTTGAATCACGAACTACTCGAAAGAGGAGGCGAAGGCATCAAGAAGAATGAGACAAACAAAGGGTTATATTGTATTTGCGGTAAGGCTTTTCCCCACTATTGCCATATAGTAGTACGTGTCAGATGAATCAATTGGTAGGAGGTATCTCACAGCCTCCTAGCCCCTAGCCTAGGGTGATTAATTTCGAAAAAATTAATCTACTTTCTAGCCATGATAGAAGTATTGAAAAAAGGTAGAAAGCTCAAAAGCCAAAAAACTGTGCGAAGAAAAAATGACAAAAAAATGTCACTCGACAGTTTTGGATTTTCGTTAGATAAAGGACGAAGAGAATGAGGAACGTAGTCTGTGAGTATGATAGAAAAATTTAGTTCTATGCAAAAAAAAAAATCGCAAAAATTAGCCATGATAAAAGTATTGAAAAAAGGTAGAAAGCTCAAAAGCCAAAAAACTGTGCGAAGAAAAAATGACAAAAAAATGTCACTCGACAGTTTTGGATTTTTGTCAGATAAGGGACGAAGAGAATGAGGAACGTTGTCTGTGAGTATGATAGAAAAATTTAGTTCTATGCAAAAAAAATTCGCAAAAATTAGCCATGATAAAAGTATTGAAAAAGGTAGAAAGCTCAAAAGCCAAAAAACTGTGCGAAGAAAAAATGACAAAAAAATGTCACTCGACAGTTTTGGATTTTTGTCAGATAAGGGACGAAGAGAATGAGGAACGTAGTCTGTGAGTATGATAGAAAAATTTAGTTCTATGCAAAAAAAATTCGCAAAAATTAGCCATGATAAAAGTATTGAAAAAGGTAGAAAGCTCAAAAGCCAAAAAACTGTGCGAAGAAAAAATGACAAAAAAATGTCACTCTACAATTTTGGATTTTCGTCAGATAAGGGACGAAGAGAATGAGGAACGTTGTCTGTGAGTATGATAGAAAAATTTAGTTCTATGCAAAAAAAATTCGCAAAAATTAGCCATGATAAAAGTATTGAAAAAGGTAGAAAGCTCAAAAGCCAAAAAACTGTGCGAAGAAAAAATGACAAAAAAATGTCACTCGACAGTTTTGGATTTTTGTCAGATAAGGGACGAAGAGAATGAGGAAAGTAGTCTGTGAGTATGATAAAAAAATTTAGTCCTATGCAAAAAAAAAAAAAAATTCGCAAAAATTAGCCAATTTTTTATTATTTTTTTTTTTTTTGTATTTTTGGTTTTCATTTTTTTTTTCTCTGTCTCAACGTTTAACTTGACGTTACGCCCTTGATGGACGTGGTGCTGGAGAGCCTTGTGATTATAGGTAGGCGAGTAGCTCGGGGTCCCAGGCCTCTCATCAGGGTGGCTCGTCTAGCACCGAGAAAATAGGGGTGTATCGCGAGCGCGGGAAATTGTGAGTGTCGCGAGATCAAAGACTGGGTTTGGTAACGCGATATCTAACTCTGTAAATTTGCGCTTGACAATTCCCTGGATCTGTTAGGTATATACCGTACAGTACCTACTTGCTTCGGGAATAACGAAACGAACGAGCTGACGACCTCGACACCCTGTGAAAAACGCGATCGATAATTATTTTTGGGAAATATTGTAGAGTGGAACATTTTTAGGAAGAAAGAAAAATTTATGAAAATTTGTAAAATGATAGATCGAAAATTAGAAATGTTGATAAGAAAATTCGAGGAAATTTGATGAAGATGAATAAAAATCGATGAAAATTGGATGAATAATTGATCGAGATTTAGGAAAAATTTACAAAGAATTGAGGAAAATTGATGAAAATGAAGAAAATTCATGGAAATCGAGGAAAAAATTTATGAAAATTGAGTGAAAATCGTGGAAAATTCGAAATACGAATCGAAGAAAACTGATGAAAATTAGTTGCGTAACTGATAGAAATTCAGGGAAAATTTATAACCGTTTGAGGAGAATTTATGAAAATCAAGAAAATCTATGGAAATAGGGAATAAAAATGAGGAAAATTGAGTGAAAATCGTGGAAAATTCATACGATTCGAAGAAAATTGATGAGAACAAATGGAAATTAGTTGCGTGAATGATCTAAATTAATGGAAAACTTTTGAATAATTCATGAAAATTGATGAAAATTGATGAAAATTAAGTGAATCCATGAAAATTGAGAACAAAAATGATGAAAATCGTGGAAAATTCATACGAATCGAAGAAAATTGATCAAAACAAATAGAAATTAGTTGCATAACTGATTGAAATTGATGGAAAATTTTTAAAGAATTGAGGAAAATTGATGAAAATTGAGGAAATCCATGGAAATTGAGAACAAAAATGATGAAAATCGTGGAAAATTCATACGAATCGAAGAAAATTGACGAAAACAAATGGAAATTAGTTGCGTAAATGATCGAAATTGATGAAAAATTTCTAAAGAATTGAGGAAAATTGATGAAAATGAAGAAAATTTATGGAAATTTTTGAAAATCGATGAAAAAAAAATTGAAAAACTAGGAAAAAATTGACGAGTAAGTGAAAAATGGACGAAAATTCGGAGAAAATGATGAAGAAATGAAGAATCTGAAACTGAATGGAAGCTGAGAAAAGTTTTCATTCGTTTCGGTATTATATAATTATTGTTATACAGTGAAAATATATTTGATCGGTCGAGTTTCATGAATCAGATCTTCGATCATCCTACTTCATTTCTTTAATTCTTCTCCTTCACCACCGAGGTGGTAAAATAAATTCTTCTTCTACTTCTTGTTTTTTTTTTTTTTTTTTTTTTTTTTTTTTTTTTTTTTTTCTTATTTTTCATCCGCGCGATTTCAACGCGATAGGGATCACGCGTGCTTTGAGCTGCCGTGCATCGAAGCCGCCACATTCACATTCACATTTATATATATATTTTCAATATATCTATATATATGTATTATATGTATGTGTATGTGTGTACATATATATATATATATATATAATATCTAAGACTCGAATATTATTTACGATCGATAATTAGCGGTATCTATCGCTGCCGGCGCCAACTTCACGCCGTTACCCACGCCCAGCATGCCAATGATATACCTTTATGTACTGGAAACTTTATACATATATACATATGTATATATATATATACCTAACTCCTTCCTCTTTTCTATCCTTCCTCAGAAATACACTGACTTCGATTTCTCTCCTTAGTCCTAAATTTTTTTTTTTTTTTTTTTACTCCATTTCACATTTCACACTACATTCATTTACATAATCTGATATAGGCGAGAAAACGAAAAAGAGAGACTTCAACTTTTCAAAACCGTAGAACAGAAAATCGTATATAGCACGAAACGTTGAAAAATGAAAATTGAGAATTTCTTTGAAAAAAAAAAACAAAAAAAAAAAGAAACACAATTTGCGAAATTTTTTTTTTTTTTTTTTTTTTTCCCCTAATTCAGATGAAAAAAAGGCCCCAAACTTTAACATCGGAAAAACCGTCGATAATGTCATTCGGCGATATAAATTTGAAAGAAGAACAAGAACAAAAAAAAAAAAAAAAAAAAAGACAGAATAATTTCTTTATATAATTATTTTCTTCCTCAATTTTCATTTCAGCCTTCTTTTCATTTTTTTTTTTTTTTTCTTTCTTTCTCAATTATTCCGAAAAAAGAAACAACAACAGCAAGCACAACCATTACAACGTTATAATAATTATTATATCTATTAAATAAATTGAATATTGTTCTTTTTATTTATTTATTTATTTATTTATTTATTATTATTATTATTATTATTATTATTTCGTCTTTTTTTTTTTTTTTTTTATCTTCTTTTTCTTCATCTTCTCGTATAGCTATTATAATGAACAGATGGTTTACGACCTTCGTAATTAGATCGAATAGATCGTATAACTATACTATATATATATATATATATATATATATATATATGGCTTAACAATTAGCGGTAAGTGTCTCGTGAGAGGTAGGACATAAAAAGTAAAAAAAAAAAAAAAAAAAAAAAAATAGAAAAAAAAAATAGAAAAGAAAAAACCACCGAAAGAATGGTAATATTTCACAGCAAATGAATTATTTTGACGCTTTCCTGTGACAATATATATAGAATATATAGTATAGTATGTATATATATATATATATGGAAAAGTGTCCCATTAGCACGAGTTCGGACGATTAATCAAGATATGTATTATACATAACACACACACACACACAGACACGTTTTTTTTTTTTTTTTTTTTTTTTACAATAGATTGGTATGTAGTAAGAAAAGAGAGAGAAAAAAAAAAAGAATTATATATAAGTAAAATTGATAGAAATCGATGTAACTTTATGGAAAAATTAATTGAAAAATGATGAAGAGAAAAATAACAACAAAAAAGAGAGAAAAAAAAAAAAAAAAAAAAAGAGAAAAAAAAATGTAGGAATTTAAATGAAGAAAAAGAAAAAGAAAGAAAAAAAAAAAAAAAAAATAGTCAATATGAAAAATGTAAAATAGAAGTGAAATTTGATGGGGGGACGCGAGGGGAACACTATCGTATACGAAATTGAGGAAGGAGAGAAGGAAAAACAAAAAAAAAAAAAAAAAAAAAAAAAAAAAGGAAAGAGAGAGAGAGAGAGAGAAAATAAAAAGAGAATTAGAAGTGAGCGTTTCTAAATGGAATATGAACAGCGCGGTTGACGTTTAGATATAAACATGTCACGCCTTCAGGGCGGAATAAACGTCGAGCTAGAGAACGAACCTCGTGCGGTACTGGTACTATGGTACTGGTACTGGTTTACGAAGTGTTTTAGCCTGGTTTAACTGAACTGAATTAAACTGAACTGAACCGTATACACTGAAGTCTGAACCGAGTTGAGTTCAGCTAAAGCATATATCTATACCTATACGCATATAATAGCGTTGCAGAAACGGAAACGGAAGTTACGCGTCATATTATGGACACAAACAAAATATGTGTGTATATATATATTAGGGCGATTTAAAAAAAAAAGAAAAAAAAAAAAAAAAAACTCACTAATTTTTTTTTTTTTTCTTTTCTTTCTTTTCTTTTCTTTCTTTTTCATCTCAATATGTTAGTTTTTAAATGTTTTCTGAAAAAAAAAAAAAAAATAAAATAAATAAATAACCTTGCAAAAAATCAAATTCGAGAATTTGTATGAAATGTGAAAAAAAAAAAAAAAAAAAAAAAAAAAAAAAAATTGTGAAAAAATCGATCTTGGTTTTTGAAATAATTAATTTTTTTTTTTTTTTTTAGAAATTTTTTAAATTTCTTTACGAGTTTCTAAATTGTATATGTACACATATCAAAAATGTATGTATTATCTAATTATTGTGTCTTAGAAATAGAAATAAAGAAAAAAAATTAAAAAAAAAAACAAAAAAAACAAAATTGTTCCCAAACCTAACCATACAATTAAAAATGATGAATTTTTAGAAATTTACTCAAATTTTTGAAATTTATGAAATTTTTTTAAAATTTTGGAAATTTTTCTTTAAATTTTGAAACTTCTTTTTAAATTTTGAAATTCTATCATCGAGAATGTGTATATATATGTATATATATATGTATATTATTATATCGGTATGAGAAAGCAATGGATATATCGTATATCGTATATATGTCTGTCTGCATGCCATGTGGTCAGCAGACCTGACTCGGTATAATATTTATACCAAGCAGTAACTGTCCGCCCTCTAGTAAAGGGTTTCTAAAAGCATTCATTTCACGGAGCTCGTGCAGAGGCAGAGGCAGAGGCAAAGGCAAAGGCAGTATTCACCATCACCTAGCAGCAGAAGCAGGAACAGCAGTATTCAGTAATATATATATATATATATATATAACGCTGCAGTTCTTCACACGTTGGCGTATTATATAGGTAGAAATTTGAACGTGCTGTAAAAGGGCGTGAATATTTGAAACGGATATCCATCTTCGGGTAGGTATTCTTGTTTTTTTTTTTGTTTTTTTTTCGTTTTTTGGTTTCTATTCTTTTTTTTTTTTTTTCTTCATTTTATTAATACCTACGTGTATCAAATGAAAGAATTTATTATCACTGTAATATACGCGCGGTATAACGCAGCTTAAAGACTTTCAGTTTTTTTTTTTTTTTTTTAAATACGAAAGTCTACAACTGTTTTTATTTATTTATTTATTTATTTTTTTCATTCTCTTAATGAATAACTACGAAATCTACTATTTTTTTTTTGTTCACGAAAAACTACCAGAGTCTAGAACTTGCTTTTTTTTTTTCTTTTTGTACAGAAAACTACGAAAATCTACAATTTTTTAATCAAAGACTACAAAAGTCTACAATTTTTTTCAAACGAGAAACTACAAAGGTTTACATTTCTTTTTTCAAGTGAAAAACTACGAAAATCTACAATTTTTTTAACAAAGACTACTAAAGTCTACAATTGTTTTCAAATGAAAAACTACAAAAGTCTACAATTTTTTTTTGTCAAATGAAAAACTACGAAAATCTACAATTTTTTTAACAAAGACTACTAAAGCCTACAATTGTTTTCAAATGAAAAACTACAAAAGTCTACAATTTTTTTTTTTCAAATGAAAAACTACGAAAATCTACAATTATTTTCAATCAATTATTACCAACATCTACAATTTTTCTTTCAAATGAAAAACTACGAAAATCTACAATTGTTTTCAATCAATTATTACCAAAATCTACAATTTTTTTCAACGAAAAACTACAAAAATCTACAATTTTTTTAATCAAAGACTACAAAATTCTACAATTATTTTTCAAATGAAAAACCTACAAAAATCTACAATTTGTTAATGGAAAAACTACGAAGATCTACATTTTTTTTTCAATATTAAACTACGAAGATCTACAATTGTTTCAAATGAAAAACTATGAAAGTCTACAATATTTTTAAATGAAAAACTAGTAAGTCTACAATTTTTTTAATCAAAGACTACAAAAGTCTACAATTTTTTCAAATGAAAAACCTGCAAAAATCTACAATTTTTTAATGGAAAAACTACGAAGATCTACAATTTATTTTAAATGAAAACTACGAAAATCTACAATTTTTTTTAAATGAAAACTACGAAAATCTACAATTTTTTTTAATGAATAACTAGGAAGTCTACATATTTTTTTTCTCACGAAAAACATCGATAGTTTACAATTTTTCAAATGTAAAACTGAGAGATGTTTGAAATTCGCTGAAAAATTCGTAGAAGAGTAGAATTTTTCTACGAGGGAGATCCTGACATGGTATAGGCTGCGCAGTAGGAATGAGTAGTAGTGATTTGATGCGGAAGGGAATGGAATGAAATGAAATGAACGTCGAATGATTGTCTTCCGAGCAATTTGTTTGGGTTTATAAACGATTTGTGTGGACTCCGGTAGCAGATAGAAAGAGATAGATAGGAGTGGGTCCTACTGTTGTATAATAGGATGGAATGGGAATGGGAACGGGAATGGGAATGGGAATGGGAAGGGGAACGGGTATAAGGGAGCGTTGAGGAATAAGGTAGATATAGGCATAGGTTTTGTTCGATGAATTCAATTCTCTCGTAGATATATAATGTTGGATGTATTTGGATCACGTGCGACGATATGTCAATATAAAGGAGTCCTCCGGGTCCTGAATACGAATCGAAGTCAGAACAGCTTGTTATCCTAAATACACGAAATCCTTTGGTTGTAGGCCAGAGAATGAGAATGATAGAGTAGTAAGGCGCGCCCAGTTTCCATCCTTTGAAGGAAAGGTTTTAGGCGCCTTTGGAAGCCTTGAACCTTTATACCTACCTACCCACCTACAGGACTGATAATGCTAGACAAATTGACGATTCAGTCAAACCCCCAAATAACTATACTGAAGGGTAGTTTACCTCCCTCGCTTGCTGGCAAATTATACCAAAGAAAGTCACTCGGTTTGGTAGAAACATCGATTTATCTACGAACGCGATTACCATAGACGAAATATTGCCAAACATAAAATACGCGCCTTTTAGTTTCCCACATTTTAACTCTCTACAGTTTTTTCGTGGGATTAACCCTTCTCGAAATAATCAGACAAGTGTAATTTTTATTTTTATTCATTTCTCGCCTTAACACTTTAACCCATATTTAACAACAGTGGGGTTCAGACGTTTTATGAAGAATAATTACTGCCCACTTCAAGTCACGTTGTGTTTTGGTATCCAAAACTAGCCTCGGGTCAACAAATATCGTTCTTTGTTTACGGCAGGTGTTAAATTGGTGTTAAATTTACGCAAAATAGCTTCCGATTTGATGCCAGAAGGTTTTAAATGAACACTCGATAGTTATAGGTAATCAAACGATTAATTCGTGACAGGTGTTAAATTGGTGTTAAATTGACGCAAAATAGTTTCTAATTTAATGCCAGACAGTTTTAAATTGACACCAAGTAGTTCTAGATGCTCGAACGCCGGTTTTAAACCGATAGAAATAATGTTTAATTCATTAAAGGTGTTAAATTGGTGGTTAATTGACGCAAAATAGTTTCTAATTCAATGCCAGAAAGTTTTAAATTAACACCAAAGTAGTTCTAGATGATCTGACGCCGATTTTGAACCGATAGCAATGATGTTTAATTCAGACGTTTTATGAAGAATAATTACTGCCCACTTCAAGTCACGTTGTGTTTTGGTACCCAAAACTAGCCTCGGGTCAACAAATATCGTTCTTTGTTTACGGCAGGTGTTAAATTGGTGTTAAATTTACGCAAAATAGCTTCCGATTTGATGCCAGAAGTTTTTAAATGAACACTCGATAGTTATAGGTAATCAAACGATTAATTCGTGACAGGTGTTAAATTGGTGTTAAATTGACGCAAAATAGTTTCTAATTTAATGCCAGACAGTTTTAAATTGACACCAAGTAGTTCTAGATGTTCTAACGCCGGTTTTAAACCGATGAAAATAATGTTTAATTCATTAAAGGTGTTAAATTGGTGTTAAATTGACGCAAAATAGTTTCTAATTCAATGCCAGAAAATTTTAAATTAACACCAAAGTAGTTCTAGATGCTCTAACGCCGGTTTTAAATCGATAGAAATAATGTTTAATTCATTAAAGGTGTTAAATTGGTGGTTAATTGACGCAAAATAGTTTCTAATTCAATGCCAGAAAATTTTAAATTAACACCAAAGTAGTTCTAGATGATTTGGCGCCGATTTTGAACCGATAGCAATGATGTTTACTTCATAAACGGTGTTAAAATGGTGTTAAATCAGCACAAAACATTGTTAAAACATCTCTAAATGATCTCAAAAAAGTTTTTAACTGGGTCGAATCAACGCTGGATAAATTTAACCCGATTTCAAACAGTGTTAAATCTATATCGGGTGTTAAATCGGTGTCAAAATGCGACAAAGTGATGCAAAAATGGTTGCGAATCAAGGCTGAATAAGGTAGAAACAATTTGAAACGGTTCTAAATCTATTTTTGGTGTTAAATCGGTGTTAAATAATCGTTTCGTCGATACCTAACAGAATGAGATCCAGATTTTCGATTGAAAAATAAAGTATGATTATGATTAGCCGGAAAATGAGTCTGAGGAATGAGAAAAACGCCTTTCTTCTCATCTGCATCCCTAGTTTCGTGCTAAATCTTTCGCAGATTTTGTTCGACTTCGATAAAAGAACAGTTTGCAGATGGAATATTATATAGCATATCCATCTACATACCAACACGTGCATAAAGGGGGTGTGTAAAGAATTCCTCACATTTTTTCGCAACCCCATTGGGGAGCCCTTCTTTCTTCCCTTAAACCCCTCTCTTTCTCTTTCTCTTTCTCTTTCTCTTTCTCTTTCTCTTTCTCTTTCTCTTTCTCTTTCTCTTTTCTTAAACTTGGCAAAAGATTTGATGGAGTCTCTTCAAGGGTGGTGATGGCTGTGACGGTGGTGTTGGCTTCTGTATGAAGAAGGAATTACGGATAAAATACAAGCTCTATAAAAATCTCTTTCGTTCTTTATTTATTTTCATCCCTTTGCATCATCTTCAGGGTTCAGCTTCGGCGAAGACCATTTCTATCTTATCTTATCTTATCTTATCTTATGTTCTCTTCTCTTCTCTTCTCTCCTCTTCAATAGCTGGTTCTCGTGTTCAGTCTACAGTGACTACATAAGATATTTGCTTTAGTAATGAGGCCTCCGGCCTCCAGCCTCCAGCCTCCAGCCTCTAGCCTCCAGCCTCCAGCCTCCGACCTCCTCGAGTCGAGGCTCGCCCATGTTCACTCTCGAATATATATACCAAACTGGGAACTGGTAAGTTGGAAGTGAATAAAGCCCAGGGTTTAGAGAAGCGAGAACCACTACCATCGCCGGTGGCACATAAAGGGACTAAATTTAAAAATTCGAAACGCAAATACGGGGGTGAGCTTTAAATTATACATCAACGATGATGCATCTCTCTCCATATCTCTCTTCGTGGATTACGGGTGATCGAAGAAGAAAAAAAAAGAAAAGAGGCAAAATTCTGTAAAAAATTAGTTTCCCTAATATTTCGAGAAAAAAAAAAAAATCAAAGAAAAAGAAGAATAAGAAGAAGACTTTAGAAGACGTTATATTTTTCATCTCCGATATCAAAGTCCCTCTCTAGTTGTCAGCGACGTTGTATTGCACTATGTATATATATAGGCAGATACTAAAAGAGATATTTCGTTAGCTGAAGAGATATCTGGGCGTCGAGACCGCTGCAGGGGTCCAAACCGTGGAATATAGGTACTGGGTATAGCTATATGAATTAAGTGGGGGGAGATGGGGAGTGGGAAGAGACAGAGGCAGACGCGAAGGCAAAGGCAGCAAAAATGACCATCCAGATGACCGATTATGATGAAGTGATTCTCATCCGCTCTATCAACCGATCTTTCTCTCTTTCTCTCATCTCGTATATTGTATATAAAGAAAACAATCACCACGAAAAAAGAAAGAGATAAAGATATTAGATTAGATTAGATCACCTCGCAGGTAATACACAATTTTCTTTGGGATTAATAATTGAAACACGCAAACGCAACATACGTTTCCACTGTTTCCATTACAGAAGAAAAATGCCGGTGGAAAAAAGGGAAAAGGTAGCAGAAATAACGAGGGATTAGAAATTGGAAGCTTCGAAGTACGTCGGGAAGGAAGAAAAAAGGTGTCCAACGTCTTATGCACGTTCTATGCACCTATGCACCCGTTAAGGACGTTCTATGCACCTATGCACGCTTCTTCTTCTTCTTCGTTATGCGGAAATAACGAGGGATGAGAAATTGGAAGCTTCGAAGTACGTCGGAAAGGAAGAAAAAAGGTGTCCAACGCCTTATGCACGTTCTATGCACCTATGCACGCGTTATGGACGTTCTATGCACTTATGGAAGTCCTTATGGAAAACTTAAGAATTTTTCTATTTTTTTTTTTCGTCCGTAAAAAATATAAGATATTGTATACTAAGAAAGATGTAAGTGTGGTGTGGAATAAGAGAAAAGTAGTAAAAAATAAGAGAAGAATTAAAAAGGAATGAAAATAAAAAGAAAGGAGAGTGAAGTGAGTGAAATGTTTAGGTTAGGTTAGGGACTGTTTCATGACGCGCCAAGTTTGCCGCGCGTCAAATCGATCATAGTCTAGAGTCCGGATCCCTGCTGTTCAACAGGACACTAAGGCATAGCATACTGGATACTGCATAGCATAAGCATAAGGATAGTATTGGTATTGGTAGGGATCAGACGTACGAAGACGAGTTTGATATTATAATAAAACATTATCTGTCGTCCCGATCCCGTGATGCGGACGTCACTGACGACTCTATCAGCTGTGGGGGCCTCGAGCTCGGAAGAGTCCAGGATACGTATTCGTACACGAAGAGAAGAGAGTGAAGAGTGAAAAGTGAAGAGTGAAGAGCGAAGAGGTGGAATGGGTGAAGTCGAGATCAAAGCTCAAAGGTGCCAGGGTAAAGAGAGAGGGTGACTTTGACTGACTCGTTTATTACTATATTATAAACAAAAGCGAATATACCGGGTGATTCATATTGAACTAACCATATTCCCTGCGATATTCCAAGTCGAAATTTCCTTTACAGAAAATTCGAGGGACCTATAGTTTCCGAGATACGGAAGATCTCAGTCATCGCCAATCGCGGAACGTGTAGGTTGCGCAGACACCGCTGCGCATGATTGCGAGTTGCGCAGTGCCTCTGCGATTGGACGATTAGGATCTTACGTAGCTCGGAAACTATTAGACCCACGAATTTTTGGTAAAGGAAATTTAGTCTCAAAATTCCGCAAGGAATCTACTTTCGAAATCTGAATCATCCTGTACGAGTACATTGGTGATAATTTTGATTTTGATTAAATAAATCGTCGATTACGTAATGACCAAAGAAATCTTTTGCTTATAAACGCATAGGCAGACAGTTTTGACGTTATAAAAAAAAAAAAAAAAAAAAAAAAAAAACGTCGAGAGTTGGATCAGGCTGATCGTGAGTCTCTAAAAATCGACTACAATACGTCTTTCATTGTAGGAACATATCGTCCAATCAACAGCATGTCGTCGTCTATATAACTACATGTACATGTATATATCCAGACGCTTGTGTACTAATCTTTGTATATAACCTGACCAGAAACAAACAGTACAAAACCCTGTCTTGTTTCGTGGGATTTTCAGCTCTCTCATTCCAAATCCGCGGTATAAAATCCCGAATTCGAAAAATCGGTGTCATCATTCGGTATAAAAGGATAAAAACCGGGTATTTGGTAAAAAAATGGAATGGAAATACAGTCAGTCAGTCAATTCGCTCCCCTTTTTTCCTCCTCTCCTCCTCCTCCTCTCTTCCCTTCTCTTCTCTTACATTTCTATCGCGAATTTTCTCGAGGTATATACGTGTGTGTATCCCAGGGAGATGAGGATTCTCGTTTTTGGGCTCCCCATCGGTTTAACGCGACTCTGCAACAGCAGCAGTAGCAGTAGCAGTAGCAGGAGGAGGAAGAAGCACGTGGCGAAAGATTACAGGGTGCGAGACGCCCTTATATATAAAACTCTGGCAACTCCTCGCGATGTAAGGCGAATTCGGTAGTCGAAATATAGTCGCTTTCTCAATTTATTTATTTCTCTCTCTCTTTCTTTCTTTCTTTATTTCCTTCTTTCTTTTCTTTCTTTTCTTTTTTTTTCTTACCCCCTTTCTTTATTTTTCTGCTGCCTCGTGGCGGTATAGTAGGTACAGGGCTCGTTCCTAGCTGGGAAAGTCTGCTCCGCGAAGATTATTTAAATTCGACACCCACCCTTATAACGCCCATATTCTGACGCTTGGAACTCGCAGGAACCCAATGCCTCTGTGGGGTTGCTACCCTACAAGTAAGATTCGCAAGAAACTCAAGCTTTCGCCTTCCCTTTTCTTATGCCTTTGCGTTAATACTCTCGTTTTTATTCTCCATCTTCGTTTTCTTTTTCTTTTTATTTTTCTTATCAAATTCGAGGGTTGAACATCAACCCTATAAAAAATTATCAAAAAATTTCAAATTCTCGACGATTCTTATTCACGTTTTTAGAAAATTTTTCAAATTCTAGTCTCCGAATTTCAAATAATTTCAAACGAAGAACACTATAAGGGTTCAAAAATTCGAAATTCTGAAATTCTCGCATGTCTTTATTCACCGTTTGATAACTCGGGCTGTATCGATCCTATCGGAACCAATTAGGGGTCGAATTAATCGTTTTGAGATGAACTTTTTTGTAAAAAAATTTTCAAAATCCTATCAATTATTTACGACATCGAAATCATCGATTTAAGTATATAAAATGGGTTTTCGTGAATAGGGGTCCCTATCGTTCGGAATTTCAACCCATCCCTTCTACTCTTCTTAATTTTTCTCACTGCATATTCTTTTTTGTTTTCTGCGTCGTCTCCGTTCGCGTTCGTTTAGAGTTTTGCGGTTTAGTGTCATCACCGTAGCTCACAGAACTGTCTTGGCTTTCGCAGGTAATGAAAAAGAAAAAAAAACCAAAGAGTTTCATTCGTATATATATAAATATGTATGTGTGTGAGATAAATGTTTCGCTTTTAGCGAACATATATATATATATACTGATATGTTTATGCGACAAGGAGTTGAAAAGGCACAACTGTAATAATCCTCAAACTTTATTTTCTCATCGTGAACACCCTGTGTACAATCTTGACTCGAAAAAAAAAAGATAATTAATGCCCCATATATATTATATCTATATATATATGGTTTTAGCAGTTAGGTAAACCGCAGCAGTATAGTACCTGCTGTGCATGCATAGTGGAAAGGGGAATAAGTGGTAAGAAGTATAAGAAAGATAATCGTAAATTTATTAAAAACAACAACAAAAAGAATGCAAAATTTTTTTTTTTTTTTTTGCAACTCCCCATTAAAAATCTTGTTGTAGACGTCGAAAGGGGAATCTTGTCCAATTTTTAGCTCTTAATTCCGATTCTAGTACTCGCGCTCTTCTTTTTAAGTTTTTCCATGCTAAAAACCATGTGAACATTACGATTTTCTCTTTAGTCGCCCACAACTCAGCCGCATTTCGATGGATTGTTCTCATCCAAGACTCATTTTACAGAGAATTTAGTGTTCTTCAAAAGTGCTTCAGGTAGTTTGGCTGTGGTTTCAACCGCCGCACTTGTGTGAGCCTCCAAAGTCGATTTTATGCATAATTCTTCTTTCTCGCTGTGGGCGAACAAACAGTTGGACTTGGAGAAAAAAACTTCAGAACAATTTTGTAGGAAATTTATTTCTCTACAAAAAAAGTCCCATACATAAAGTCTCTCCAACCAGTATTTCAAAAGATATAAGGACTTTGATTTTTTTTAAATATAAAATTCCAACAAAATGTCAACTTCAATATTTTCAAGTCAGTCAAACTATCTTGGGCACTTTTGAAGAACACTAAATTCTCTGTCAAATGATTCTTGGATGAGAACAATCCATTGAAATACGGCTGAGTTTTGCTCGACTAAAGAAAAAGTCGTAATGTTCACATCATGCTTTTAGCATGGAAAAATTTGAAAAGAAGAACGCGAGTACTAGAATCGGAATTAAGAGCTAAAAATTGGACAGGATTCTCTTTTCGACATCTACAACAAGATTTTCAATATGAGGAGTTGCAAAAAAAAAAAAAAAATAGTCGTTTCAAAAAAAGCACCCTACTATATATATTATATACTATAATGCATATAATACATGTGTGTAGGCACATATATAATATGTTACACGTATTCAAGGCTCGCGCCAATTAGCGCTGATTAATTCGAATTATCGCTGCCTATAGCTGCGATGCACGTGGGTGTCCAGGATATTAAAACCCCTGACCTTTACCAAGAGAGCTTCGAGCTATATACGCGATTAAGCTACGAATAGCTATATACATATACCTATACGATTAAGCAGCAGCTACGACGAATCTACGATGCTAAGACTGCTATACAAGCTAATATAGATATCCTACCTTACCGACCGCGACGATCAAACTACAATCGCAATATTCGCACTCATCTCGCCAAACAACGTTCTCAAACTGTCCTCCCGATTTTTTTTTTTTTTTATCTTTTCTTTCCGTTTTTTTTTTTTTTTTTTTTTTTTTGCTTTATACTACTACGAGCAACGTTAAAGCTTCGGATATAAACCGTCAGGCGGCGACACCCTCCGACGTACATACCTATACACGGGAGAATACTAGAAAAGAAGAAAAAAAAAAATTCGGAGCCGTAAGAAGAAAACAGAAGAAGAAAGTATTATTTTAATAATTTTTTTTTTTTTTTACGTCAACTAGTTTGCAGTTTCTTTTTTTTTTTTTTTTGTGTGCAAATTTATTTATTCATTCGAATTTGTATTTCGGATTTATTACGTATACAGATAATCGAAAAAGAAGTCAAAGAAACGAGAGAGAGAGAGAGAGAGGAATAAAAAAGATGGAGAAAGTTGAAAAAAAAAGACAAAAAAAAAATGTTACAATATTTTTATGTAGAGAATTGTATGTGTATAGAATAGAAATAAAAATCGATCATTAGATAGCGACGTTAAAGAGAAAGAAAGAAGAAAGAGAGAGAAAGAAAGAGTGTTGGATGCGCGCGCATATCTCTTGTTACGAGAAAATTATCGACATGGAGCGCCATCTGTTGTCGTATAGGTTAAAACGATGTGTATAAAATAGTCTATATAGAGTGTTACCATCCGGGTATAAAATAACGATGTTTGTTATGTCTTTGTCTATCCGTGAATCTATAGGTAGATAGGTAGGTAGGTAGGTAGGGAGGGTGGCGGATGGTGGGGTGGGGCGACGAAAGGGGAAAAACCGGTATGTATAATGTTAATAATAATGATAATAATAATAACAATACAGAGAGAGAGAGAGAGAGAGAAAGCGAGAGAGTCGATTTTAGCCGAATTTAACCGAGGTATGAACAAACCACGCCCATAGTAACGCCCCCCACGGTATCGTATTGGCAGGATATTTGTTCGGAGGTAAAATATACTGTCATGGCTGGTTCCGTGAAACGAGACATCCAATGAATGAAAAGAGGGGATATATATATATATATATATATATATTATAGACGTTCCACAAGGGAAACAAAAGACGTTACGTTTCATTTCGTTACGTAGCGTTACGTTTCGTTTCATTTCATTTCATTTCATTTCATTTCGTTTCGTTTCATTTCGTTATATATGGTTTTCGTTATATATCTATAAAGCCTCTGACTGGTGTCCCCTTGCACCCCCCCCCCCCCCCCCCCCCCCCCCTCTCCTTGGCGCCGTTCGTTTCCTCCTCCTTTTCCACGGAAGCTGAAGCAATATGAGAACAAATGAATGTCGAGATGGATCTAAGCGCAACTGACGACTGACTGCTACTGTAACTCAGAAATTGGGATGGGAGATGGGGATGGGGCCTGGTAGGAGGCTACTTCTATTTCTTATGCTATACGGGCTCATACTGTACCGTATATATATATATATATACGTATATGGTACGTCCATACCGTATAAGCGAGCGAGCAACGATTTTGATATATTAAATTTCTATCGCTACGTGACAACGTTTGCTAAGTTTTTTCAACCCTGTATATATAATATATACATATGGTATAAACCTATGTATACATATATGTGCTATATTTTCTATATACTTTACACATCTAGGTATATAAACACAACATTTCGATTATTTGTGTTTTTTTTTTTTTTTTTTTTCTTTCTTCTTTTCTTTCAAATTCTCGCAACACATTTCCCAATTTTTTTTTTTTTTTTTTTCTTGCCGTTTCCTTTTTCTTTTTCTCTGCTTCTTTCTTTTTTCAAAATTTCTTTCTCTTTTTCGACTGTATACTAGGTACTATAAGTTTGTCTTACATCGAATCGTTGATTTTCGATAGTTTTATCCTTTCTTTTTAGATTTCTGCGTTGTTTTTTGTTTGCTTCTCCTTTTATTTTCTTCTTCTCATTCTTTCTTTCCTTCTTTTCGTTTTTTCATTCTATAGTTTGTCTCACATCGAATCTTTAAGTTTCGATAATTTTATCCATCCTTTTTTGATTTTTGTTGTTTCCTCTTTTCTTCTTCTTCTTCTTCTTCTTCTTTTCAACAATTTCAAATTCCTATTTTCCATCGCCTTTTTCTATTTATTCTATTCATTCTTTTTTTTCTTTTCTTTCTTCTTCTTTTCTTTCCTCCTTCTCTTCTTCTTCTTCTTCTTCTTCTTCTTCTTCTTCTTCTTCTTCTTCTTCTTTTCCACAATTACAAATTCCTATTTTCCCTCGCCTTTTTCTATTCGTTCTATTCATTCTTTTTTTTCTCTCTTTTTTTTTTCATCTTCTCTATCCTCTTTCTCTTCTTCTTTCATTCTTTTCTTTTTTCATTCTATAATTTGTCTCACATCGAATCTTTAATTTTCGATAGTTTTATCCATCCTATTTTGATCTTTGTTGTTTTCTTTTTTCTTCTTCTTCTTCTTCTTCTTCTTCTTCTTCTTCTTTTCCACAATTTCAAATTCCTATTTTCCCTCGCCTTTTTCTATTTGTTCTGTTCATTCTTTTTTTTTTCTCTTTTTTCTTCTTCTTCTCTTTCCTCTTTCTCTTCTTCTTTCATTCTTTTCTTTTTTCATTCTATAATTTGTCCCACATCGAATCTTTGATTTTCGATAATTTTATCCATCCTTTTTTGATTTTTGTTGTTTCCTCTTTTCTTCTTCTTCTTCTTTTCAACAATTTCAAATTCCTATTTTCCATCTCCTTTTTCTATTTATTCTATTCATTCTTTTTTTTTCTTTTCTTTCTTCTTCTTCTCTTTCCTCCTTCTCTTCTTCTTCTTCTTCTTCTTCTTTTCCACAATTACAAATTCCTATTTACCCTCGCCTTTTTCTATTTATTCTATTTATTTATTTTTCTCTTTCCTCTTTCTCTTCTTCTTCTTCTTCTTCTTCTTTTAATTTTTTATACATCGAATATATAATTTTCTCTGTGTCATTACGATATAGAGGACGAGCTGTCTAAACTATATGACTATATGAGAAACACCTTCCATACATACACAATAATACACATACAAAGACTATTTCAAATTTTGTTTTGACTCCTCGTCATTCATCTGTCATCACTTGACTTCCACCTCGTACAGTATAGTTAGCGAGAAAATAAGCAACGAAACAAGGAAGAAAAAAAATAACAAAACAACAAAAAAAAAAGCAGACAGACAGACGGACAGACAGATAGAAAAAGAAAGATAAAAAAGAAAAACGACAAAAAAAAAAGGTAAAAAGGATAGCTAGGTGGGTAGATATGGTAGTTTAAAAAAAAAAAAAAAAAAAAAAAAAAACAGAAAAAGGAAAAAAATATATATATATAATATCGAGACAAGCCGATCATCGTCTGGCGCCTTTATCCCTAACCATTATATATAGTTTCAGCTGCAATGCATCGTCACACAAACAAACAAACAAACAAACCAACAAACGAGCTCACTTTCGTATTATTTAGATAATTAATAATTATCGAATATAATTATATATGAATTTAATTTATTTAATTTATTTCATTATTCTCATTGTTCAAAGAAGGGTTAGGTATATCGATCCTGAAAATGCATTCTATGAGGTAGATCAACGAATTATATATAAATATAAATGAGAATTTGAATAAGGAATTTAAAAAGCGATTCTTTATTTTTTTTTTTTTTTTTTTTAGAATCGGTATAACTCAGCCGTGCTTGACGTGACGTAATTTCTTCACAAAAGTATTTTATAGGATTTTTAATTATCTAAAAAAAACGTCCTTAGAAACTAGTCTCTAAATTGAACCGTATGCGAGTTACAAGCGATTGAAGATTATCAGGTACATTACCTTTATCAAAAAATAATTAATATAAATTAAATCAACAAACCAAAAAAAATCTTACAACTTTTTACATCGTTTAGATAAGTGTTAAAGATGTAGATTATATTAGTCCTGATGATCATATATATGTGGCAGAACCAAAAAAATTGAAAAACCGTAAGATATCGAATTCCGGAAATCCGAGACCTTAGGGACAGCATGAGCTAAAAACCAACATCTTATAAAGACGGCTAAAGATACGGGTGTATACTGTATACTATGGGTAGGGTATACCTATACATACGCCAGGGTGAAAATATATATTTTAGCTGATTAACTTTTCGCGGTCGATATAATCCTAGTGACGTTAACAAGGGGGTAATAATCCCCGAATCCCTTTCTGCGGCCAGGCTGTGCCTGTGCAGGTTCCCTCATGAAACAAGACGAGAACATGGACAGTCCCCTGTCCTAGCTGAGGCCATCTCTTCTCTAATCTCGGTTCCTAAATATGGTTCCTATTCGCCCCAACATTCACGGAGCTCATCTTCATTTTTCAGGATTTTTCACCCAAAAATATACACTTTTCAAGTCTTAGATGTCCGACGGATTACCAGACTCTGAAAAGGATAACGGTGGTAACAACTAGGAACTAAAGTGGCCCAAACAAAAAGGAATTCCTTTTTTTTTCGACTTTTTACCGTGGAAAAAAATTAAAAAAAAAAAAAAAGAAGAAATATATTATATAATTTTTTTAAATTGCGTGTATGTGTTTCTTTGTTTTTTTGTCTTTTATCATTTTTATACACATAAAATTCCGTGTATATAATATATTCTATACCGTCGAATTAAGCAAATGAAAAAAATAGAATTAAAAAAGTTTAAATATAGGTTAGGTTGGGTCAGGTCAGGTTAGGTTAGGTTAGGTTAGGTTAAGTTAGGTTAGGTTAGGTTAGGTTGCCATGGTAACCAAAATGTCTACGGCAACGGCGGCGACGGCGATATATCTTTATAATATACTATAGAGAGAAATAATATCGGTTTTAAAATGGCGACTGCAGTCACTCACATAGAACACACGTAGGTATATATAAGCACGTTGCGTTATGGAGGGTCTAAACTAAAATCCGCCCTTCATCCAGCCCCCATACGAATTCATCCATCTATCTATATCCATCCACGCGCTACCCTTATCGTCGACTTTCTACACCCTAAACCCATGTATATAGATATATATAACGCGTATATACAGAGTGGTTCAATTTTAGCAGTTCATATTTCGAGGATAGATTCCTTGCGGAAATCGAAGACTAAATTTCCTTTGCCAAAATATCGAGGGACCGATAGTTTCCGAGCTGAGTAAGATCTTAGTCGATAAATCTCAGAGCGTATAGATCGCGTAGACGGGTCACTGCGCAACTCGCGCTGTCAGCGCCACCTGTGAGTAGGTATCGCGATTTTTAAACTAAACTGAGATCTTAATGTATACGTAACTCGGAAACTGTTAGTCCCACGAATTTTTGGTAAAGGAAATTTATTCTTGAAATTTAACGAGGAATCCTACCCTTGAAAATTTGACTCGATTTGGATCACCCTGTATATATGTAGTCAAATATCCCTTAGGGTAGATCCGAAAATTTCCTCTTCTCCGTATAGTAGTACAAGGGATAAGATCCTTTGTCATTCGGCCATGTGTCCCTAATGCGAGTCACCAACTCGCTCTTCTCTTCTCTTCTCTTCTCTACGGGTTCGGGGTTCGTAGGAGGGGGGTCATTTCTCTATTCTATACGTATTTCTATTTAGTGGGAGGGAGCAAAGCCTCCGCAAGAACGAAAGGGAGGCGTCCCCCAAAACTCCTTTAGTCCTGTCGCTTTAGTCGTTTAGGATAAACGCATCATGCGGAGAGAAGAGAGAGAGAGAGAGAGAGAGAGAGAAAGAGAAGTTTCTCTCCTGCATCCATCCCCCTTCTTCAACCATACGTATGTATATATCTATATATGTAATATATAACCAAGGGGTTCCTGACTGTGACTAGATTGACGTAAAATCAATGAACAAAGTCAATGAGTTCTAGAGTGGTTGCGACTTCTACGTGCTCCCTGTGTTGCGAGGGTAGTCAAAATTTTCGTATCGCACCCCATATAACTGCCACTTGAAATATAGCTACGATATATATATATACAGCCAGCCCATAAATATACTAGTTCGAAATTTTCGTTCTTTTTCTAGAAAAAAATTCATATCTCGATACACGAGAGGTTTAAAAATTTGAAAAAAAATCACAAACACTCGCGATGGCTCGATAAATGCGAAAAAAAATTCGCGAAAGAATTGAAACTTCGATTTCAGTTTTATCCAGTCAGTCAGTCAGTCAGTCAGTCAGTCAGAGTTCTCATTCATAATTGGCAGAAGATTTGTTTATTTGTATATATATATATAGATATGTGAGAAGTATATAGAATGTAACCGAGACTCGGCTACCGTTCGAAAAAAAAAATAAATAAGAGATAGAACGGTGGCTGGCTGGCTGGTGCAGCGGTATATACTTATATTTAAATATATACCTACGAGGATCCATCGTCCACTTGAAAAACTCAACAGTCATTCTCGCTAACAAGTGACTTTCTTTCTTTTCCTGTTATTTTTTTCTCTTTTTTTTTTTCTCTCGAACGAACTATACCTATAGCCTCTTTGCAGCGATATTCTTATAAAGACCGTAACGAACAGAGAAGGATATTTCACTCTGTGCAAAAAAGGATAATAACGATCTAATTGAATACCGAGAATTCGAAGCTACGGAATATAAAGAGACTAAAAGTGTTATACCGCCGCCATTTTTGAAGCGATTTTGCAATTTCTTGTTCTCAAATCTGCGCCGAAGATTTTCACGTTCTTTGGTTTCAAGATCGTTGAAATCGGTTTACTCTGAACTAAAATATCGCCATTTTAATCCACTAGTGTAAAAATGTGCAAGCCAAGTATGTAGCTTTGGGGAGAGATGTGGAATATTTCGACTTTTTATTATCCCCTGAGGTAATACGACTATGAAAAACGATCTCACAGATATTTCAGCGATTTCCAGACCCGGAAACTCGTACAGTATATTCCTAAGTACCAAAATCGTTACTGAAATCAAGACTAAAAGTGTTATACCGCCGCTATTTTTGAAGCGATTTTGAAATTTCTTGTCCTCAAATCTGCGTGAGGGATTTTCACGTTCTTTGGTTTCAAGATAGTTGAAATCGGTTTACTCTGAACTAAAATATCGCCGTTTTAATCCACGAGTGTAAAAATGTGCAAGCAAAGTATGTAGCTTTGGGAAGAGACGTGGAATATTTCGACTTCTGATTATCCCCTGAGGTCATACGACTATGAAAAACGATCTCACAGATATTTCAGCGATTTCCAGACCCGGAAACTCGTACAGCATATTCCTAAGTACCAAAATCGCTACTGAAATCGAGACTAAAAGTGTTATACCGCCGCTATTTTTGAAGCGATTTTGAAATTTCTTATTCTCAAATCTGCGCGAGGGATTTTCACGTTCTTTGGTTTTAAGATCGTTGAAATCGGTTTACTCTGAACTAAAATATCGTCGTTTTAATCCACTAGTGTAAAAATGTGCAAGCCAAGTATGTAGCTTTGGGAAGAGACGTGGAATATTTCGACTTCTGATTATCGCCTGAGGTGATACGACTATGAAAAACGATCTTTAGAGATATTTTAGCGATTTTCAGACCCGGAAGCTCGTGCAGTATATTTCTAAGTACCAAAATCGCGTTTAGAAATAGAAATAGGGTTCTTAAAGCGTATGACTACGCATCTAGTAAATCGATTCTATTTCACAAGTCGATTGTATCTCCATTGCTGCTACGAGGTTGTTCACATAGGGTAAAACTCAACCCCTCTATATCTGTAGTAGTGGTAAAAGATCGGATCTAAACGTCCAAGAGTTACAAGTATTAGAAGAGTATACCAAACGTATATATAGTATATACATAGGATAAAGGGAAAACTAGAAGTGTTCTTGTTCAATTGACTCCGCCATATTGAATTAGATTCTATGGGGTTCTCGACCGTATTACATCCCACTCTTTTCCAATAAGGGGCTCCTCCTCTTTCTACCTTAGTATATCACGAATTAGGGTGAAAAAATTCTCGTCTCTCGACTATCTGGGACATTTTCCAAAACGCTTTTTAGACCAAAATTAAAAAAATACGTTCTTATAACTATTCTTTTTTTTTTTTTCCTTTTTTTTTTTAGATCATTTCGAAAAGTTCGAATAAGTTTTTGGACGAAAATTAAAGCATTTTTATTTTTATTTTTTGTTATTCACGTTTTTAAATCACTCCAAATTTTTTTTCAGGACCAAATAAAGATTCTTCTTGTGCTCACCTTTTTCTACACCAAATTTCACGATCATTTCGAATCGTCTTTTGCCCCTAAAAAAAAACACGTTTTCTACTTCTGATTTTTCATTTTCTCCGTACTTCAATCATTTCAAAATATTTTTCGGGTAAAAAAAAGACGTTTTTTGTTTCGGCTTTTAGTTCTTTAAATTCCTCGATAATTAAGAATCAATTTTTGGTCTAAAAAAATGCTGTTCTTCGTTCATCACGTTTTTCAATAATTTAGAAACGTTATTTCGGGTGCAGAAAAAAAAAACAAAAAAAAAAAAAATGTTCTTCGTTCTCCAAATTTCCAAACAATTTCAAAACGATTTTTGTCATTAAAAAAAAATAACTAAACTTTTGTCAACAATTTCCAAAATTCATATCCAATTTTCAAAAATACGATATAATATCTAAAAATTCGATACAATTTCCCACAAATTCGATAAAATTTCCAAAAACTTGATACAATTTCCAAAAATTCGATATAATATCCAAAAACTTGATGTAATTCCCAAAAATTCGATACAACTTCCCAAAAATTCGATACGATTTCCAAAATTTCGATACAATTTCCCAAAAATTCGATACAATTTCGAAATTTCATATCTAATTTCTGAAAATTCAATATAATATCCAAAAACTTGATATAATTCCCAAAGATTCGATATAATATATCCGAAAACTTGATACAATATCCAAAAACTTGATACAATTTCGCAAAATTTGTATCCAATGACCAAAATTTGTGTCTAAATTCTCAAAAATTCGATATAATATCCGAAAACTTGATATAATTCCCAAAAATTCGATACGATTTCCAAAAGTTCGATACAATTTCCCAAAAATTATATACAATTTCCAAATTTCATATCTAATTTCTAAAAATTCGATATAATATCCAAAAACTTGATACAATTTCGCAAAATTTGTATCCAATGACCAAAATTTTTATCTAATTTCTCAAAAATTCGATATAATATCCGAAAACTTGATATAATTCCCAAAAATTCGTTACGATTTCCAAAAATTCGATACAATTTCCCAAAAATTATATACAATTTCCAAATTTCATATCTAATTTCTAAAAATTCGATAGAATATCCAAAAACTTGATACAATTTCGCAAAATTTGTATCCAATGACCAAAATTTGTATCTAATTTCTCAAAAATTCGATATAATATCCGAAAACTTGATATAATTCCCAAAAATTCGTTACGATTTCCAAAAATTCGATACAATTTCCCAAAAATTCGATACAATTTCCAAATTTCATATCTAATTTCTGAAAATTCGATATAATATCCAAAAACTTGATACGATTCCCAAAAATTCGATACAATATATCCGAAAACTTGATAAAATTTCGCAAAATTTGTATCCAATGACCAAAATTTGTATCTAATTTCTCAAAAATTCGATATAATATCCGAAAACTTGATATAATTCCCAAAAATTCGTTACGATTTCCAAAAATTCGATACAATTTCCCAAAAATTCGATACAATTTCCAAATTTCATATCTAATTTCTGAAAATTCGATATAATATCCAAAAACTTGATACGATTCCCAAAAATTCGATACAATATATCCGAAAACTTGATAAAATTTCGCAAAATTTGTATCCAATGACCAAAATTTGTATCTAATTTCTCAAAAATTCGATATAATATCCGAAAACTTGATATAATTCCCAAAAATTCGATACGATTTCCAAAAATTGGATAAAATTTCCACAAAATTCGATACAATTTTCCAAAATTTGTATCTCATTACCAAAAATTCGACGTAATATCTGATTCCATCAATTCGCCGGCCCTATATTATACATAAACCAGGTGTAACACGAATTTTTTTTTTTCCCTCATAGCACACTCATAGTTATACACTCATTCACCTATATATATATACATATTTATAACATAATATACAACTACCACAAGCACAGATACACAATAAAATAGAAATAAAAATAAAAATAAAATGAAGTGAAATGAAACTTACTTATATACAGTGTGTTTCTTTTTTTTTTTTTTTTTTTTTTTTTTTTTTCACACCTTGGGGTTTCACCTACACACATACATACACATTTATCACAATTACAATAATAATAATAATAATAATAACTATGATGACAGTAATGGGTGTACAATGAGGCAGGGTATGGTCACAAAGAGTCTTGGTTTAATAGGAGTCTGGTTTCAACCATTGTACAGTACCTATACCACCTTTTTGCTTCTTTTGGATACATACATAGATTTTCTATCAGGGAAATCTACCGTCACGATCTGCACACGCCTTTTTCCTTTCCTCTTTTCTTCCTTTTTCTTTCTTCTTTTATTATATTATATTACATTATATTATATTATATATATATATATACACAGTGTGTTACATATTTCAAAAAGGGACGCATGGGGTACAGGGTGACTCATTTCTTAATTTTATTTATTTTTTTACTTTTATTTATGAAAAAAAACAAAAATAAAAAAATAACACCGAATAAAATCGTCTCTCTTTCTCTTTATATATATTACATAAAATCGAAAATCAAATAAATGAAAAAAAAAAAAACGAAAAAACTTTTTTTTTTTTTTTTGGGGGGGGGGGGGGGGGGGAAATTCTGGGATATTCTGAATCTGGATTTTGAGTATGAAAATTTATAGAGAAAGAGGCGAGAGCATATTGGAATGATCCGGAATGACGCGAATATAAATTGAGAGAATTTCTGGAATAGAGAGAAAGAGAGACAGAGAGAGAGAGTAGGTATACCTTATACCTTCTAGCACCTACTTCGCAAACCTAAGAGCGAGAGGAGTCGAGAGATGAGGACCCTTCCCTATTACGCTTAACATCAAGGGCTTTTCGCCCTTCCCTTCCCATCCCTTCCCTTTGCTTCCCTTTCCTTTCCTTCTCTATCCTGCAATGCCATACCATGCCCTGCCCTGCCCTGCCCATCTACCCCCTAATACATATAGGTACCTACTCGACAAATCAGTCGGCTTCACTAATTGCGTTTCCCAAAGGTCCTATTATTGCTGCTGCTAGCTAGCTGCTGCAGAAACTCGACGAGGGACACTATATACCATGTATATATATATACGGGCGAGAAGACGAAGAGTCGTGAAAAAAAAAAAAAAAAAAAAACACGTCAAGGAATCAGAAGAAATTTCATTCATTTTTTTTTTTTTGCAATTTTTTTGCAATTTTTTTCTTTTTGCAACAAATCGTTTAATTTCTATAGTCTCATTTTCAACATCGTCGAATTTAAAAAAAAAAAATTTAATCAGATTTTCTGAATTTTCTGAATTTTTTTTTTTTTTTTTTTTTTTACAATTTTTATTCTGAAATTTTTGAAATTATTTTTTTTTTTTTTTTCAATTTTTATCGCAACATTTTTTCGTATATTTTTAACTATTTCCATGTCTTTCAAGATTTTCACAAAATTTTTAGTCGATATAAGGATATCAGTTCAAAGTTCGATTTTTTCGTTTCCTTTTTTTTTTTTTTTTTTTTTTCGATTTTCAAAGATTTCGTTGAATTTTTGTCAATTTTCTTTCAATCATCAGGATTCGAGTAAAATTTGTAGAATTACAAATAACACGTTGTTAAAGATTTTTGTAATAAAATTTAATTCCTTCTCCTTTTCGTTGATTTTTTTTTTTTTTTTGTTTTTTTTTTTTCAATCAATTCGATTTCACAGACTTTCGACATTTTTATCCTACAATTTTTCTGATTCAAATTTTTTCGTCTATAATTTCTCTAAATTTGAAGAAGAAAAGACAAAGAGAAGGTAAAAAAAAAAAACAATTCGCAAATTTATTTCATAACGCGCGATGATCCCGCAATCGAATCTCAATTTTAATCGTCGATTTTATTATTTCTTTTTTTCAAAAATAATCGAAGAGTAAATTTTTTTCACGAAATTCTATCGTAAAAATTATTCTACAAGATTTTTCTAAAATTGACAAAAAAAAAAAAGAAAGATTTTTTTTTCTTTTTTGAATTTCTTTTGGAATTTTTCTTGAAATTGTTTTTGAATTTCTCTCTAAAGAGAAACGCCTGGAATGAAATGAAAATGGAACAAAATTTTACACAAATCAAATAAGCGTGAAAATTTCTGTGCATTTGCAGTGAAAAAAGAAAATAAGAAAACGAAAAAAGGAAGGGATAAAAAAAAAAAAAAAAAAAAAAAAAAACTGCACCCACGATGAAACTGAAATCGTGTTAAACCTGCAGACTGCATAGAGTGCAGAAGCTGCAAATTGCAGAATCGAATCGAACCTGTCAGCTATTACTCGAGAAATATAAGTTAATTTCACTATTCTCTATCGAGTATCTCATTACCGAAGAAATTAACGATTTCTTATTAGCCACTCGATATAACTAAGACCCCCTCAAGCCATTGAGTGACTCAGACTGACTGATTTGATTTGACATTTTCATATTAAAGAGTATTTCAACACCCGCGTGTTTGGAGAAAAAAAAAAAAAGTGCTACTTCCAATTTTGATGATAAGAAATAAAAACACGTTCTCAATTCTCATTTCTTGAAGTGGACCAGTACACCGACTTTTCGAGAAATTATCATTGTCCGAAATGAATTTATTTCATAACCAAAGTTCATTTCACATCAAAATATTTTTCTTTTTCAAAATCATGTGTCGTAAGGATTTTAGAGCACCGCTGGACCGATTCAGGTCATCTTGGATTCATTTTCTTGAGAAAACAAATCCTCATCATGTGAATGTAGGAATTTTAAAATAAAAAATTTATGTCATAAGTTATGATCAATTTACCAAATTTGCAAAAATTATTATCACTCAATTCTTAAATAACTTGGCCAAAACGAAAAATTTTCAAAATTCCTACATTCACATGATGAGGATTTGTTTTCTGAAGAAAATGAATCCAAGATGACCTGAATCGGTCCAACGGTGCTCTGAAATTCTTACGACACACGATTTTGGAAAAAAAAATATTGTGATGTGAAATCAACTTTGGTTATGAAATAAATTGATTTCGGACTATGATAATGGTCCCCTTATCCTTCTTCATGAAACTTTTTTCAATAATTTCAAAACATATTTGAGAACAATAAAAATACGTCTTACGATCACTTCGATCATTTTTTTTTTTTTTTTTTTTTTTTTGGGACAAAAAAAGACGTTCTTCCCTTACGGAAAATACACTCAATTCCTGAGTGTGAACACTGAATTTTTAGTGTAAACACTGAATTTTGGGTGTAAAACTCTTAAATTGGGAGTTGACTTTCACATTTCGAGTGTTGAACTCCCAAATTGAGAGTTGACTACCAAATTTTGAGTGTCGAAAACCCAAATTGAGAGTTGACTACCAAATTTTGAGTGTCCAACTCCCAAATTTCGAGTGTCGAACTCCCAAATTGAGATTTGACACCCAAATTTCAAGTATCGAACTCCCAGGTTTAGAGTTGACTCCCAAATTTTGAGTGTCAAACTCCCAAATTGAGAGTTGACTCCCAAATTTCGAGTGTCGAACTCCCAAATTGAGAGTTTACTACCAAATTTTGAGTGTCCAACTCCCAAATTGAGAGTTGACTCCCAAATTTTGAGTGTCGAACTCCCGAATTAATAGTTGACTCTCAAATTTCGAGTGTCGAACTCCCAAATTGAGGGTGGACTCCCAAATTTTGAGTGTCGAACTCCCGAACTAAGAGTTGACTCTCAAATTTCGAGTGTCGAACTCCCAAATTGAGGGTGGACTCCCAAATTTTGAGTGTCGAACTCCCAAACTGAGAGTTGACTCCCAAATGAGTGACACCCAACAGAGGGTCAACACTCAACTGAGAGTCAACACCCAAGTTAGGTGTACGAAAGTACACCTCAGTTGAGAGTCACTACTGAGTGTTATTTTGAGGCTTATTTTGAGTGTTTTTTCCGTAAGGGTTAGTTCTCATTTCTTATCTTTTCGCCTTTTTCATTAATTTCAAAACGTTTCTAGGAGCTAAAAAGACGTTTTTGGTTCTAATTTCTCATTTTTTCATGTTTTTCAATAATTTCAAAAAGTTTTTGAGACTAAGAAATTACGTTCTTCGATCATTTCGAATCGGTTTTTAGACCAAAAAATACGTTCTTACTTCCCATTTCTTGTCTTTTCGCCTTTTTCATTAATTTCAAAACGTTTTCGAGATCAAAAAAATACGTTCTTCGATCACTTTGATCATTCCTCATTCTTTCGTCTTTTTCAATAATTTCAAAACGTTTCTGGTGGCAAAAAAAGACGTTCCTCGACTATTTCGATCATTTCGAATCGGTTTTCAGACCAAAAAAATACGTTTTTGGTTTTCATTTCTTAATTTTTCATCTTTTTCGATCGCATTTCCAAACGTTTTTAAAATTGAAAAAAAAAAAAAAAAACGAAAAACGCCTAAAAAAAAGTGTGCAAAATTTTCTTTTTTGAGTCTTTTTATATAAATGTTGAATATAACCAGGCGACGTTATGAATTCAAGCCATGTACCTATACATCTCCTATACACATCTCTCGTCCGTCTATACTTCTATTTTTATTTTCATTTTTATTTCATTTTATTTTATTTTTTTTTATCTATTCATATTTTTGCTTCTTCTCTCTTTTCTCTCTCCAATTTTTTTTTTTTTTTTTTCCTCTCCTTTTTTTCTTTCTTTTTTCTTTTTTCGGTCACAAAACGCCACGACCCTCGCCACCGCGATCGCGAGTCTGCACCGAGGGAAATACAGCTACATAGGATACAGATCTATACATATATATATATATGGTACGTTTCCATGGTTACAACGGTGAGAATCACCACCCCCTTTTCAGATAACGTTCGTTCCCTCTGTATATAGGGGATGACAAAATGGTGCGCGGATACAACAATGCCTTCTCCTCAGGCGCGAGCTGCTGTAAATATAATACGCAAAATTTCTAAAATTTGTTCCTTTTTTGTATTTTTCTGGTCGTCAAAAATTGAAAAAAAAAAAACAAAAATAAAATTTCCGATTTTGTCCCTCCAACTTTTCAGATTTATACAATTTCGCTCACCATACATAATATAGACGTTTCTTCTGACACTTAAGAGATTCCCTGAAATTAGAAGAGAGAATAAAAAAAAATATTATGAAAAATAAAAACTTTTTAAATGAGTCACCCTGGTCCTCGACGAACACTCCAACACCCGGTGGCGCCCGTATTGACACTATCTAGGATCTAAGATCCCAGAATCACTGCGGTAACGATTCTTCAGCCTGGTGGTTGGAGGGCGGGCGGGCGGACAGGACAGGCAGACACGATTTTATGTAATACCTTGCCACGGTGGAGACCAGATCCTATCTTAAAACCACTAAACAAACTACTTCCTCGAGGCTTCGGATTATTCGAAGATTGATGTTTCGGAGGACACACAGATTTACTCTCGGTATAATAATAAATGCATTTTTCAACGCATGATTTTTGTTTTTTATCATTATCTCGCGAATTTGAAAATTTTTCGAAAATCACTTCAAACAAAAGTTGTAGATATTGAAAAACTGCAACTTTTATTTTCACACAAATTTTTCGTAGCATTAAAGACCTCGGAGATAATCAACGAGGAAGACAAACCGCGTGATCTAGTTGCTGTCCAATTTTGCACGATTTTTGTTTTTTGTCATTATCTCGCGAATTTGATAATTTTTCGAAAATCACTTCAAACAAAAGTTGTAGATATTGAAAAACTGCAACTTTTATTTTCACACAAATTTTTCGTAGCATCAAAGACCTCGGAGATAATCAACGAGGAAGACGAACCGCGTGATCTAGTTGCTGTGCAAAACCCAGTTTTGATTTTCGCAGATATCTAAGACGTCGTTAAATTTTCGAAATAATGTTTCAGACAAAAGTTGTAGTGTTTAAAAAAGGGCGTCTTTTTTCTCAATGAAACTTTTCCGTAGCATCAACCACTCCGGAACTAAATCATAATATTGAGGAAAAGTATCTTCGCGAGTTCGTTGCTCCGAACCGCACTTAGATTATATCGAATATCTCAGTGTTCGTTGATTTCTCGTAAAACTGTTTCAAACAAAAGTTGCAGCGCTTGAAATTCCGCGACTTTTATATTCCGGCAACTTTTCCGTGGAATCAAGTGTTCCGGTAGAAAAATGAGGCGGAAGCACGTACTCTCGTATTCTCTATATCACGATACGTGCCAACGCATATATCTTCCAGTCTTGTAGATATGGAAATAATGAACGCTCTATAGAAGATGAATATATTATGCATATATACCTATATATAGAGAAGAAATAAATGAACGAGTAGAGGATTACGCCTGTTTTAACGAGCTACGCGACGTAAATTAATTGTCTTATTCCTCCCTGCTGTTTCCTCTTTCTCTTTCTCGTTACTCATAAAGCGACGGCAGCTGCTGCTGCTGCTGCTGCTGCTGCTTCAAGAGCTGTCAAATGATTAATTCAAATACCGGAGGTGTCGCCAAGAGAACGACGCGAAATTCTCTAAAGGATTACGTAAATGATAAAGATGATTCAAATCATTCTACTGTATAACTCAAAATGTTTTTTCTTCACGCCTAGAAGAAGCATGGAATTTCGATTTTCTTATAACTCAGAAATCTGATGAATCTCAAAAAATTAGGTAAACCGACTTCGAAATATAAAATTCGAGTCAAACTGAGTCATTTATGACTCAAAGAGAACTTTAGTCGCGTATTACAAAAAGGAGAATTTTTGTGGCGAATTTTAAATTGTATGTAATATATGAGTCCTACAGATTTATTACGAGTTTCTCTACGACTCGTGAGACTCAGGATGATTTGGAATGAATTGTAGCCAAATTTTTACGATATTTGATAACTTAGATAGAGTTTTAGTTATATTTGCGATGAGTTATGGGATTCCGAATTACTTGATTCAAGTTACGGTGAGTTCAAGACGGTATTTAAAGACTTGGATAGAGTTTTAGCAAAGAATTACGAGATTCAGAATGACTTGAAGAAAGTTACAGTAAATTTAAGACAATATTTGATGACTTGGAGAAACTTTTAGTGACTTTAGAGACGAATCAAATAATTCTGAATTACTATAAATGAGTCACAGTGAGTTCAAGACGGTATTTGATGACTTGGAGAGACTTTTAGCAAAGAATTACAAGACTCAGAATGACTTAGAGAGATTTTTAGTGACTTTAGAAATAAATGAAGTGATTCTGAATTACTTGAAATGAGTCACATTGAGTTCAAGACGGTATTTGATGACTTGGAGAGACATTTAGCAAAGAATTACCAGACTCAGAATGACTTAGAGAGATTTTTAGTGACTTTAGAAATAAATGAAGTGATTCTGAATTACTTGAAATGAGTCACATTAAGTTTAAGACGATATTTTATCACTTACGGTAAGTTTGAGACGATATTTGATGACTTAAAATGAGTTACAGTGAGTTTAAGACAATATTTTATAACTTGAATGGAGACCCGGTAAGTCGAGGAGGATATTCGATGACTTGAATCGATTTACAGTCAGTTCATGCCAATCTTCGATGACTTAAAACGAGTCACAGTTAGTATTGGACGGTCTTTGATGACTTGGAAAGATTTTTACCTACTTTCACAAGATTCTGAATGACTTGAAATTAGTCACAGTGATTTGAAGACATTAAATTATGACTTACAGCTAGTTAAAGTGACTTTAAGACCGTATTTAATGACTCAGATAAATTTCTAATGACTTTCGCTACGATTTATACCAATTTCATTGACTCAAAATGAATTAAAGTTACATTGAGCCAAAATTCGATGACTCAAACACATTTCTAATAACTTACAACCAAACCACGCGATTTTCGTCTCTCTTAAATAAACGCAGCTCCACGTGTTTGTTGCTTTCACAAAAACCTCCCAAAAACACACAAAAAAAAATTAATTTCGATGTGTTTACTTTTTTAACACAAAATTTAAAACATCGCATCTTATACCTATGTACACACTCAGAAAAATAACAACCAAAATTTGGTTATTATATGCACAATCACATTTTCTGTTCAGTCAATCAAATTTTTTGTTCAGTCAACCAAAAATTTCGTTGGGATGACCAAAATTTTGTTGGGATAACCAAATTTTGTCGGGACAACCAAAATTTTGGCTATTCCAACAAAATTTTTGGTTGACTGAACAAAAAATGTGATTGTGCATATAATAACTCAAATTTTGGTTGTGTCAACAAGAATTTTTTTCTGAGTGCACAACGACAATTTCCAATTCTCTCTCTCTCTCTTTCTCTCTTTCTCTCTCTCCCTGTGACAAATGCATTCATAGAAGGTTCTCTAACGAGTTACATATATGATATGTAACGTTCGTTTGAGTATATAACGTGCATACAACGCATATATACCTACATCAGGCATCAACCCCACGTACATATATGGCATATAAACATATATACCTATATATAGTAGAAAGTGTGATGAAAAAGTAAGCGAGAATAAAAAGAAGTAAAAAAAAAAAAAAGAAAAATACGAGGTGTGAGTTCAGTTAGGCGTCGAAGCCCGCGGGAATGAAAAAGGCGAACAATTGAGCGACGCGACGCCCGAGGTCCCGTCCGTCCTCGCTTGCTTTATACCCGGCCATCGTCTAGGGTTACAAAATGAGAGGGGAATATTAAGTCCCGCGTATAACAAAATGGCCGCCGGTGTATAACGCCCTGCCTATATACATATATATATATATATATACTTCATGAGGGTTTTAAACAAAAAGAAAGAAACTCGTATATATATATATATATATATATATATATATATGTACTAAACGTATATAGTTTTATATACCTACTGCATACAAGTATACATGTATATATATTATATATATATATATATATATATATATATATATATAGATAACGGTACGTGACCAGGGATCGAAATTGAAGATTGGGGAGAAGTTAGGTTAGGTTTAGGTTTAGGGTTAGGGTTGGGGTATATGTGTGTGTCGCCGACGACTGGTAGAGTAGAGATCTGGTTGTCTCTACCCCTACTCCAATCGCGAGTCTCTACTCGAGTCAGTCGAGTATTATTGCGCATGCGCAAACCGGATAACCGACTATACGAACGACTAGTATAGGTCTGCGGTTCGCTACGAGCGCGAGCGCGAGCGTTACCAACTCATGCAACGAACCAGAGATCCTCCTACCTACCCCCGCCGACCATTGCCAATGAATATTGTATAGGATAGAGATCTCTATATAGCTGTACAGGGTGTTTCGTGACTCCGCCCTTTGTTTCATTACCTAGATAAAATATATTTTTAGTTTCTTCTTATTTCGCGTCACTAATGCCATAAGGTCGTAAGAGTCAAAAAATTATTTTTTTGCGGATATGTCCAAACGATGTTATATGGCACGAAAAAGATTTTGCCACCAAAAACACGAATTTTTTTTTTTTTTTAATGCCATAAGGTCATAAGAGCCGAAAAAAAAAATGTCGTGTTTTTGGTGGCAAAATCTTTTTCGTGCCATATAACATCGTTTGGACATATCCGCAAAAAAATAATTTTTTGGCGCTTACGACCTTATGACATTAGTGATGCGATTTATTTATTTATACATTTCTGACTATCGAACATTCACATAAATATATACTACACACCATATATTTTTATATATATAGTTTATAATTTTATTACGTAAACAGTTTGAAAAAAAAAAAAAAAATTATTCGTAATTTTTTTTTTTTTTTTTTTTTTACTTTTTTTTTGCGTTATTTTAGATTAATTAGATCGATGGATGAATGAGCGTTCGTTCAATTTGTGTATAAAAATGTGTGAAAGACCGAAATTTCTATTTTACATTATGGAGGTTATGTTGTTATAAGGTAGCGTGGCCGAGCGGTCTAAGGCGCTGGTTTAAGGCACCAGTCTCCTCGGAGGCGTGGGTTCGAATCCCACCGCTGCCAATTAACTTTTTATTATTTTTTTTTTTTTTATCAATTTTCTGGAAATAATCGTTTTAAGAAAAGAAAAAGCTTTAAAACGATGTAAGATACTCGAATTTCATTTTTTTGTTTACAATATACAGAATATCGCCTCTTCGTATCGTAAAATCTATTCTATATTCTCAGCTTTGAAATTTCACCACTATGTTACGAGAGCGCCAGTTGCTTGTCTCAATACCGTCGGTAAAACAGAACACAGTTTCATCCAAGTTCATAATCGAACGCTAAACAAACCGTAGACAGGTTACCATCGTATGGTAAATTCTCTTTTTCTTAGAATAGATTGAACATTTTTGTCATTTCTTGTTCTGTTTTATCAACTAATGAAATTCTTCGTATTCGAAAAGCATTACTGATAAATCGAGACTGGTCATCGTTCGATTAGTAATATACTGAAAAATTTCTATAAACGTATATACTATCTATAGTCGCGCGGAGATAAGAATTTTTTTTTTTTTTTTTTCTTACTCCTTTACCCCCCCCCCCCCCCCCCCCCCCCCCCCCTCATCCGTTTTTAACTGGTATCTAGATAAAAATCGATGAGAAGACATCATCGCTTGAGACCAGGGCCGGAACTACACTGGGGCAGGTGGGGCAATGCCCTGGGGCCCCCGACCCGAGGGGGCCCCCTGGCCGAGGATGAAAAAAAAAATTTGAAAAAAAAATTAGATCAACCGGATCTAAAATTGAAAAAAAAGTTGAATAAAAAATAAAAATCCATTTAAAAAATTCATAAATGGCGGGGGAGGGGCCCCAAATTTTGTTTTGCCCCGGGGCCTCCTCAGTCCAAGTTCCGGCCCTGCTTGAGACTATGATAAGAATTATTATAGTCGGAAGAAGTAGATAACAATTTATATATAAATATACTATATAGTATAAATACACCTGAACTTTTCTACTCATATAGAAATAAAATTCGTTTAACGTCTATTGAAATTATATTCGTTCGTTTGTATAGATTTGTGCAATATTCAGTGAAAAGTAATGTAAATAAAATTGTTACGTGTGTTAATTAAATAATAATTAATTTATTCAAAAAAGAAGAAAAAAAAAAAAAAAAACGAAGAAGACGAATAATTATTACTGTGTGATAATAAATTAACAGGATTTGATTTGTTTTTTTTTTTTTGGTAAAATAAAACGATAATAGAGAAACAGATTTTTATAATTGTGAAATAATAATAGGAAATAAATGAAACGTGAAATTAAAAGAAAAATAATATAAATGATAAGTAGAAGAATTAGTTAGTTAATTAATTTCAGATCGTTTGTTACCACCGGAGTGAAATAAAACTGTTTTATCACAGGGAGAGATGATTAATCGATAAATTTAAAGATCGTTTGTTACCAACGGAGTAAAATAAGTCTGTTTTATCGTTGGGATAGATTGAGAAATCAATTAATTCGAGATCGTTTGTTACCACTGGAGTAATTTGAAACTGTTTTATCATAGGTAGAGATGATTGATCAATGAATTTCAAGATCGTTTGTTACCACCGGAGTAAAACCGATCTGTTTTATCGTAGGGATGAGTAGTTATCTCGTTAGTTTACCTATAGAGAAAAAGTGAGAAAGAGATATACAAGATAGATAGAGAGAGAGAGGGAGTAAAGTCTGATATAGTTCTGTGCGTGTGTGTGTGTGTGTGTAAAACTGAGTCAGACACAGCTGTTGAGCGATGAGTTAGTTGCAGCGAGAAAGTTTATGAGCAAGCTTCCGAGAGCACGTTTTTCTCGTTAATGAAAACTGCGAGTTTGAAAAAATAAAGTTAAGATAAGAAAGAAGAAAAAATTATGATATTTTCATAATAATTGTAAATAATTTAATTTAAACATCATTGAATTTATTGATAAATTAAAAAATTTGAAAAAAAAAAAGTGAACGAAGAACAATACTAAAATAAAAATAAATTAATTAAATTTTTTTTTTTTTTTAAATATACAAAAACGCGGTAAATATTTTTGATTTTTTTTTTTTTTTTTTTTTGTTTTTCTCTCAAATTATAAATATAACATGGAAGATCTTAAAATCGTACAGATATCATTCTGGGAAACTACAAAACTCCATTTTCTCTCATTTGTATTCGGCGTTTATCTTATAACTAAAAGATTTATAAAGTGGGCTTGGAATCCGAATCAATTTTTTCTCATACATGAGAGAGACAATCCTCCGTTATGTCTAGTTGATAATAGTCTTGGGAAGCACTCATACGTTAAACTAAAGGTTCGTTACTATATTATATAATTATAAATAATTATTTTATTTAATAATTTAAAGAAATTGTTTTTTTTTTTTTTTTTTTTAATTTTTTCTTCTACTTTATAAGAAATAAACGAGAAAATCATAAACGAACAGAGTCCAGTGAAACGAGTTAATAATGTATATATATATAAATGTATATGTATAGTTTGCTAGTTTGGTTAGTAAGTCCGATTATATATTATTTATGTACACATAAGCATCGATGTACGGTGTTTGCCTGACCTTTGATAAGATACGAAAATATGATGTATATGTATATCTATATGTATATATGTACATATGTATCTCTCTCTCTACTTGTATACTAAACATATTGTTATTATTATTATTATTATTATTATTATTATTATTATCATACGCATACAAGAATAATAATAAGAATAAGAATAAGAATAAGAAGTAGAAGTAGAAGTTAATTACTTAAATATAAAATATATTTATATATTAATGAATCACGATATTTGATAAATATAAATATGAATATAAATATGTACATTAATGTCTTAAGGACTTTTTGAAATACGTAACTTGAGAATAATTTTTGCTAAAATTCTAATGCACATTATAATATGTACGTATATATTAGGGTGGTTTAAAAAAAGACCTAATTTCTCAGATGTTACTACTCATTCGTGATTTTGAAAAATTATTCCATTTTTTTTAGCTCTATAGGACAATATATTTACTACTGCCTCAGTGAAGTTGAAATTTCGAAATTTGTGCCATTTTTGGCAATTTCAAAGTTCTCAGATCAAAGTCCTCATCTGGCTACCTGTAAGTTCTCATTCAATGAGGATGTTGGTTCAAGATGAGGCTCGTAGGATAATATTTAGTACTGCCTCGGAGACATTGAAGTTTTTTTTACTATTTAGGGGTTTTCTTAGAGATTGGATCGCCAGGTGTTGCTCATGAGACAGTATTTTCTTACCATTTTAAGGAAGAAGTACACGAAGTTTGCAGTCTGTGGGACCATTTTTACTACTGCCTGATCATGTTGCTAATTTTACTTGAAGGAAAGTCGCCCTTAATGAGGCAGTAGTAAAAATGGTCCCGCAGACTGCAAACTGCTTTGATTTCTTCCTTATATTGGTAAGATGAAACTGTCTGATGAGCAGCACCTGGCGATCGAATCTCCGAAAAAACACAAAATATTAAAAAAAAAAAACTCCAATGTCTCCGAGGCAGTACTAAATATTATCGTACGAGTCTCATCTTGAACCAACATGCTCATTGAATGAGAATCTAGAGGTAGCCAGATGAGCGCTTTGATCTGAGAACTTTGAAATTGCCAAAAATGGCAAAATTTCGAAATTTCAACTTCACTGAGGCGGTAGTAAATATTGTCCAATAGAGCTAAAAAAAAAAAATGGAATAATTTAAAAAAATCACAAACACCATATTCACGGATGAGCAGCAACATCTGAAAAATTAGGTCTTTTTTGAACTACCCTAATATATTATATATTAGGGTAGCGCAAAAAAACCGACTATTTTTTTTTTTTTTTCAGTCTCAGGTGAAAAAATGTTAGTTTTTAATGTTTTAAGAGCCCTCTCCAAAGGACAGCTCAAAAAAAAAATTTTAAGAGGTCGCTCCAAATTTTTTATAAAATTTCAAAAATCGTCAAAAATCGAATTTTTTTTTTTTTTTTTCATTTTTTTTCTCGTTACGGTATAATTTTATTTTTTCTCGTTACGGTATAATTTTACAGTCCAAAAAAAAATAATGTTCTGAAAGTTTCAGTTCAAAATTTAAATTTTGAAAGGTCGCTCACAATTTTTTTTTTTTTTTTTAATTTATCAGTTTTAATAATTAAAAAATCTAAAGTAATGCACTGATAAATTAAAAAAAATTATGAGCGACCTTTCAAAATTTAAATTTTGAACTGAAACTTTCAGAAACTTATTTTTTTTTTTTTTTGTCTGTAAAATTATACCGTAACGAGAAAAAAAATTGAAAAAAAAAAAAAAAAAAAAATTCGATTTTTGACGATTTTTGAAATTTAAAAAAATTTGGAGCGACCTCTTAAAATTTTTTTTTTTTTTGAGCTGTCCTTTGGAGAGGGCTCTTAAAACATCAAAAACTAACATTTTTTCACTCGAGACTCGAAAAAAAAAAAAAAAAAATTGTCGGTTTTTTTGCGCCACCCTAATATATATATATATATATATATACAGGGTGATTCAGAATTCGTGACGAATTTCTCTAGGGTTTAATCCTTGTTAAAATTAGGATTGAAAGTTCCTCAGCCATTTTACCGAAAAATGATTTTTTTTTTCCCTGGAACCCAAACCCAATACATTTTTTTCTAACATCTTCGACCCAAATAAGAATCTTTCACCGAGAAATCTCTTTAATATAAAAAAAAAAAAAAAAAAAAAAAAAAAACAATAAAAATTCATTGGCATCATTTGGGATTCTTTAAAATGGACAAATGATGCAAGGAACAAAAAAAAAAAAAAAATTGTTGAAAAAAAAAATCGTTTGTTGTTAAAAATTTTTGTTTCAAGGAAAAAAAAAATCATTTTTCCGAAAAATGGTTGCGGACTTTTCGATCCTAATTTTGACAAGGATTAACCATTACAATGTTTTTTTTTTTTTTTTTTTTCAAGGCACATAATTCTAATTTTCACAATTTTTCATCCAACTTTTTTTGTTTTCGTTGTTTTTTTTTTTTTTTTTTTTTTTGTTTTACGAAAAAAAAAAAAAGAAAAAGAAAAATTAAACAAGAAACAATATTTTCCCCAGGGTGTAAAATTCCACTACGTCGAGGCTGGTGACAAGGACAAACCCCTGCTTCTATTACTCCACGGATTTCCAGACTGCTGGCTATCGTGGCGAGAACAAATTCCAACATTTTCCGAAAACTACAGGTAAAAAAATATAACAATGTAAAATTTTGTCCCCATTGCATAGTGAAAAAATTTCTTCGAATTTTTATTAATTTTCCTTCTTTTTTTCATACGAATAATAATAATAATAATAATAATAATAATAATAAAATATTATAATTAATAATAATAATAATAATAATAATATTAATATTAATATTAATATTAATATTAATATTAATATTAATTATAATATTATTATTATTAATAATATTATAATTAATTATTATTAATATTTTTATATAATAATAATTTTTTTTTTGTTTTTTTTTTTTTCTTTACAGAGTCGTAGCGTTGGATCTAAAGGGTTTTGGCGACAGCGATAAACCAACTAATAGAAGATCTTACAAAATCGAAACTCTCATAGACGAATTAAAACAATTTATACTCGCACTTGGTGTAAAAAATTGTACAATTATTGGTCACGATTTAGGTGCTCTTTTGGGATGGTACATGGTAGCACTTCACGATGAATTGATATACAAATTCGTCGCTATTTCAAGTCCACATCCAAATTTTTATTGGCAATCTTACGATGAACATACCATATTCAACGACAAGTGAGAAAAAACCCTTTCACCATATTATTAAAAATATCATTAATATTTGAAGAAAATTGAAAAAATTAAAAAAAAGTTAAAAAAAATCCAAAATTTTAATGTTCCTTATTTTTTTTATTTTTTATTTATTCATTTTCAGATGGATACACTTCAGTCAGTTGCCATTTTTGCCGGAGATAGACGCCCTGAAGGAAGATATATCGATAATAAACGACACCTATAAACATTTGCAAATCAATCAGACAGATAACGAGAAAAATTACGTCGAGGCGTACAAATATACGTTCAGTAGAAAAGGTGACATTATTTAGTTTTTTTTTTTTTTTTTTTTTTTTTTCTCTTAAGGTGAAGTGAAACGTTTGTCAGAACTTCGAAAACGGGAATCGTGAATTCTCCGGAACTACTGAATCAATCGCGATGAAACTTGGAGGGATTACACATAATTGTGGCAGAAAGTGGCTGATTATTTCATTTTTCCAAAATTTGACAAAAATTTTCACAGATTGACGGTACCGACCACATAAATCGCGAGATTATTTACTGTTGCCGTAGATAGTCGCATTTTTCCCGATAATTAACCACTCCGCAATGAAAAACTACACACTTTGAGCCTAATCTCGTGTCATTTGGTGGAGAAATGGCTGAGAATTGACGATTCTCCGTTGCTCATAACTAAAAAACCGATATTCAGTTGAGATCACAACCCTTATCTACATTTAGTCGAGATCACAGCCTGTATCGAAATTGCAGCCAGTATATTTGCAAATAATCTAGCGGTGGACAGAGGTACCAAACGTTCGGTAGTTCTGTTTTACCGCGGTGCAAGGCACCCGGCCGTGGCCTTGAAACGTTTCACTTCACCTTAAGGGGACTAGTTCGAGAAATTATCATAGTCCGAAATAAATTTATTTCACAACCAAAGTTCACTTCACATGAAAATATTTTTGCTTTTTCAAAATCATGGATCGTAAGAATTTCAGAGCACCGTTGGACCGATTCAGGTCATCTTGGATTCATTTTCTTCAGAAAACAAATCCTCATCATGTGAATGTAGGAATTTTGAAAATTTTACGTTTTGGCCAAGTTATTTAAGAAATGAGTGATAATAATTTTTTCAAATTTAGTCAAATTGATCATAAGTTATGACGTAATTTTTTATTTTAAAATTCCTACATTCACATGATGAGGATTTGTTTTCTAAAGAAAATGAATCCAAGATGACCTGAATCGGTCCAACGGTACTCTAAAATCCTTACGACACATGATTTTGAAAAAGAAAAATATTTTCATGTGAAATGAACTTTGGTTATAAAATAAATTCATTTCGGACTATGATAATTTCTCGAAAAGAAAAAAACCCGAAAAAAAGGTCGATTTTTTTTTTTTTTTTCAAATTTCAAATTTTTTTTTTTTTTTTCAAATTTCTTTTCTTGTAATTTTTGTTGTTAATTATTTTACATCGATTTCGCAGAGGATTGGACGGGGGCAATAAATTATTACCGTAATTTGCCGTTCGCTAGGATAAATCCAAAATCATCAGATCAAATAATTACACGAACGTTGTTGATAATTGGTAACGAGGATCCCAAAGTATCGTTGGAAAATATAATACGCAGTTCGGAATACTGCGAAAAATTCAACGTCAAAGTTATAACAGGATCCCAGCATTTTCCACATCAGGAAAAACCGTGCGTTGTAAACGAAACGATATTGAAATTTTTAATCGGTGAGTGTATACCTATTTATATATACCGATTTATACCGTTCGACATTCAATAAAATCAACAACAAAAAAAGTCGTAAGAATTATTCTTTTTTTTTTTTTTTTTTTTTATGAATTAAGTAAAAATGTATTTTTTTAATTTTTTGAAATTCTTTTTTTTATTTTTTTTTTTTTCTTATTTCTTGTTTCTTGTTTCTTGTTTCCAGGCCCCCAATCGAACGTCGATAAATCACCTGGTAAAAGCATGGTGTCATCGTGGCTCGGTTCAATTTCGAGTACGGTTAAATATGGTAATCAGATGATCGATGCGGTACATAAAAAGACTAACGGTATGGTGAACGGTTTGCCAACGAAGATGCTCCACATGGGTAAAACACAGTCGTGATAATCATATAATAATGTTTGAAAAACGAAAAAAATTTAAAAAATATATATAATTTTTTTTTTTTTTTTTTTCAACTTTCTCGGTTCTTATTTTATTTTTTTATTTTTCACGGTTTTTGGGTAATTTTTTTTGTTTTTTTTTTTTTTGTTTTTTCTTCATCCTCTTTTCTTTCTTCTATTTTCATAATATTTTCGAAATGTTAAGAAAAAAAAAAAAAAAAAAATTACTGAAACGAAAATTTATCGTCTAGTCTTTAGTCCCTGATTAAATTATAGGTTCGTTAATTAATTAATTAATTAATTAATTTTATTTATATATATAGTATATTATAACATATAGTTAATTTATTAGGCTATACTCTAATTATAGTTATTATGATTATTATTAATTAAATATTAGATTTTTTTTTTTTTTTTTTTTTTACTATTTTGTTAAATAAATTATTTGATAATCTGAAATTAATTAATAATAATTTTACGTCATTGTATTTTTATTATTAGAAACAAATTTACTGGAAAACACACACACACAGGCTCGCTTCTTGGGTTTGATTATTATTTGTTGTGTGTGTGTGCAGAATACGAAAAGAGAAAAAAAAAACAAAAAAAAAACAAAAAAACAAATTACTAAAATTCTTATACCTAGACAGGTAATGTGCGCGGGAATTAATGTTCGATTTTTTTAAGGCTGAAAACTGTTAATATAATTTATAGGTATACATATAATTAGCAATAAAGTTGAAAAGAAAATAAATAAATAAATAAGAAGATAGAGGTGAAGGTGAACGAAAAAAAAAAAAAAAAAAAAAAACCGTCAACTGAGGAATTCCACCAATTATGAACTCGACCAATACAGATTTTTTGCTCACCATTTTCTACGATTCTACGATCTCAAAAAAAAGCACTGCGGATTTTTTTTTTTCAGATTTTTCCTTCCAACGGTTAATTTTCAATGATTATTATTCAAACACATTTCAAAATTGGCATTTTTTTTTTCAAAATCTCAAAATATTCTCAAAAATCTTAGGGGAGAGTTGCCACTATTGGACCGCCACCTAAATTGGACCGTTTCAATTTGGTAATTTTTTCGCAACTGTATCTTCTCAATTTTGAGAATTGTAAAAATGGATACCATCAGTACTAGAAATTCTCTAAACATTCCTATTTTTACAATTCTCAAAATCGAAGAGATACTGTTGCAAAAAATTAACAAATTGAAACGGTCCAATTTAGGTGGCGGTCCAACAGTGGCAACTCTCCCCTATCTTTCATTCCGATCATTTTGACATCCCTCCCATGATGGGATGATTTTTTCTTGTTTTTTTTTCAGCACTTTTAACATTTTAATTTACAAACGAATCACCGTGTTTCAACATTCCGAAAATTCTCAAAAAAATTTGGTGTTCAATTCTGAACATTTTCAAAGCCTAGAAGGTCGTGCGACATATCGTGGGTCTTGCGTCGAAAAAATTCAGAATTGGACACAAAATTTTCGGTAATTTTTTTTTTTGTTTAGAATTTTCGAAACGTTGACACACAATGTTTTGTTTGTTCAAAATGTTGAAAGTGCTTAAAAAAAAAAAAAATGGAAGGAAAAATCTTTTCTTAAAATTTTTCGAGATTTAAAAAAAAAAAAAAAAAAAAAAAATGCCAATTTTGAGATGGGTTTGAACAATCATAGAAAATTAACGGTTGTAGGGAAAAAATCTGAAAAAATTCAGCAGTGCTTATTCGAGATCGTAGAATCGTAGAAAAAAAAAAAAAAAAATCGTGAAGCGAATAGAAAATGGCGAGGGAAAATCTGCATTGGTCGAATTTACGTGGAATTCTCCATATATTATTATTATTATTATTATTATACGAAACGATACGCGATAATAATATAAGATAATAAAATCGGAATAAATGTATGAGGAAAGAAGGAAATAATTATATATAAGAAAACAAGTTTTTTGTATAATTATTTTATATTTTATTATATTCATATTTATATTATTATTATTATTATTATTATTGTAACAAAAGAAGTTAAAAAAGAAGTTAAAAAAAAAAAATGCAAAAAAAAAAAAAACAACATATTTGTTGCTGAGAATAAATGCTACAATTTTTTAATTACATATCATGTTTTATACTATGCGTGTGTATATTTTAATAATAATAATAAAATCTATAACATATTATATTACATCGTTAACAATTTATTTATTTTAGCGGGGGTAAAAATATATTTTGCGAATATCTTGATCATATTTTAGGTACTATTAAAATACTGAGATCCTGAAAATGTCTCGATTGGTTTTTGAGAAATATAGAAAAAATAAAGAATAATTTACAAAAACAACTGAAACATAAAATATTTTTTTTTTTTTTTTTTTTTTTTTTTTTGAACGAATTGACCAATTCGTTTTTGAGAACAATATATGTATATGATATAATATATCACAATAATAATAATAAAAAAAGAATACTATATATATATATATATATATATATATATATATTGGATTAGAGTTTCGTTCATGTTAAATACTTTCGTCCGTGTGAAGACTGTCTAATTATTTCTTTCCTGAGATCGTCCTTTCCTGAAAAACGACTGAATATGTTTTAATATAAAAAAAATGGAAAAAAAAATATATATGTATATATATATGTATATATCCAAGGTGAAAAGAGAAGAAGAAAAAAAAATGAGAAGAAGAAGAAAAAGAAACAGAAAACGTAAGAAGAAGAAGAAGAAAAGAAAAAATGAACGAATCTAAAATAAAGTAAAATTTTTTCCTTCTTCTACATAATTATATTTCCCTTATTTCTTTCGTTCTTTCTTTCGTACTTTCTCACCTTTTTTTTTTTCTTGTTTTTTTTTTTTTTCAAACTTTTTAAACTTACTTCCCAAAATTTTCACCGTCCTCAATGGTCTCCGGTAAATCGCAGTCCATTGTCTCAGGCAACAATAAACATAGTCCGGCCCCTATCAAGGGTCCGATACAAAATATCAGAGCCGGTAACCACGGCTCGACCAGTTCCTGAAATTCAATGGAAAGAAATTTTAAAAAATGAAAAGAACAAAAAAAATGTTCAGGTTTTTGGAAATTTTTGTTTATTTTTTTCCATTTTCAAAGATAAGAATATGAGATTTAACAAAGAATGAAAAAAAAAAAATTGTTCAATTTTTTTTTTTTTTTTTTTTTTGTTTGTTCAATCTTTTTTTTCTTGTTCAAAATTTGAAAAACACAGAACAAAAAAATTTCCAAAAACTGAACATTTTTTTTTTTTTTTTTTTTTTTTTTCGTTCAATTTTTTCACACTCACCGAACTGACTATGTACGGTGCCACCATGCTGCCCATCCTAGCGCATAGACTTGCCAAACCGAGACCAACGTTTCTTACAACTGTTGGAAATGCCTCAGTGCTGTATAGGTAAACGGTGGGAAAACTGATCGACATACCAACGAGACCAAGAGTAGCTAAGCATATCTTAGCCGTTGCATTATTTATCACGAATGTCAATAGCAACAGACTTATACCGGATAACAAATTACCACCGATTAATATTTTCAGACGTGATACCCTCGATATCAAATAAAGGACGAGAACGGTTCCCGGCAATTCCATAGCCGCTGAAATTAATTGTTGAAAAAAAAAGAAAAAAAAAATTAAATAAACATTATACATTTTTCAATCCGAACAAGAAAAAAAGAAAAAAAAAAAAAAATTCTCTTCTTTTTTTTTTTTTTTTTTTTTTTTGCGAAAATCATTTTTTTCTTTTTTTTGCAACTTTTGCAAGTTTTTACGAAATAAAGAGAAAGAAAGACCAAGTTGCGAATAGAATTCGGTTCTTTTTCGCAAATTTCGAAAAAAAAAAGAAACAAAAAAAAAACAATTTTTTTCGCCAAAAATTTGCAAGTTCGTATTTTTTTTTTTTTTTTTTTGCAATTTTGGAAAAACTTCCATTTTTTCTGTCCTAAAAAATGATCGAAGCAAATTGAGAAAGAAAAAAAAAGATTCTCACTCGTAACGGGAACGTTGATGAAAATATTTCCGCTAAGTGTGCCGACGTAGTGTGTCAGTCCAAAGAAGCAAATTCCGCAAGTCAGCCAATTGACGCATATGCACAATGTCTTTATTCTCAAATTCGGTGTCTTGAACAAATCTGTGATGTTGTATTTTTTTTTCGTCGTTTCTTTAGCATCGCGATCACGATCGATCAATAAATTTTCATGAGCGTCTATAGCCTCCCTTACTTTATCGAGGCTTATTTTATTCCGATTTGCTGCTTTTATCAGAATTTCTTCAGCCTTGTATACCTTTCCAACCGCCAACAACCATCTAGGCGATTCTGGTATTATCCTTGAATTTAAAAAAAAAAAAAAAAAAAAAAAATTCTGATATAATTATTTTTGCCAATTTTTTTTTTTTTTCTTGCATTTCTTTCGTATGAGCAATATTATAAACGATAATTAATCGTGCCTAATTATTAGCATAATTTTTATCTCATTGATATTATATTATTATTATCGTTATTATTATATGTGTATATATAATTATATGTTACTTAATTTATTATCTTCAAATTTAAAAAAAATTATTATCGTTATTGTATAACATATGAATATATAAACGAGATTGTAATTATAATTTTTTTTTTTTTTTTTTGCCAATGAATCGTAATTTTCTGTCTAAGGAATCGATGTAATAATAATAACTTGTTGTGATATGATAATTATTATCGGAAATATATGCTTATATATTAGAAAATATATGAAAGATTCTATTTGAAACAGTCTCGAAACAAAAATTTGTTAGTCAACTCTCAATTTGGGAGTTGGACACTCAAAATTTGGGAGTCAATTCTAAGCCTGGGAGTTCGATACTCGAAATTTGGGAGTCAAATCTCGATTTGGGAGTTCGACACTTGAAATTTGGGAGTCAACTCTCAATTTAGGAGTTGGACACTCAAAATTTAGGAGTCAACTCTAAACCTGGAAGTTCAATACTCGAAATTTGGGAGTCAACTCTCAATTTGGGAGTTGGACACTCAAAATTTAGGAGTCAACTCTAAACCTGGGAGTTCGATACTCGAAATTTGGGAGTCAAATCTCAATTTGGGAGTTCGACACTTGAAAATTGGGAGTCAACTCTCAATTTGGGAGTTGGACACTCAAAATTTAGGAGTCAACTCTAAACCTGGAAGTTCAATACTCGAAATTTGGGAGTCAACTCTCAATTTGGGAGTTGGACACTCAAAATTTGGGAGTCAACTCTAAACTTGGGAGTTCGATACTCGAAATTTCGGAGTCAAATTTCAATTTGTGAGTTCGACACTTGAAATTTGGGAGTCAACTCTCAATTTGGGAGTTGGACACTCAAAATTTAGGAGTCAACTCTAAACCTGGGAGTTCGATACTCGAAATTTGGGAGTCAAATCTCAATTTGGGAGTTCGACACTTGAAAATTGGGAGTCAACTCTCAATTTGGGAGTTCGATACTCGAAATTTCGGAGTCAAATTTCAATTTGTGAGTTCGACACTTGAAATTTGGGAGTCAACTCTCAATTTGGGAGTTGGACACTCAAAATTTAGAAGTCAACTCTAAACCTGGGAGTTCGATACTCGAAATTTGGGAGTCAAATCTCAATTTGGGAGTTCGACACTTGAAAATTGGGAGTCAACTCTCAATTTGGGAGTTGGACACTCAAAATTTAGGAGTCAACTCTAAACCTGGAAGTTCAATACTCGAAATTTGGGAGTCAACTCTCAATTTGGGAGTTGGACACTCAAAATTTGGGAGTCAACTCTAAACTTGGGAGTTCGATACTCGAAATTTCGGAGTCAAATTTCAATTTGTGAGTTCGACACTTGAAATTTGGGAGTCAACTCTTAATTTTGGAGTTGGACACCCAAAATTCAGTGTTTACACTAAAAATTCGGTATTTACACTCAAAAATTGAGTGTATCTTCCGTAAGAGATTACATAGTATTCTTGAGGAAAAAAAAAAAATTGAAAGAAAAAAAACAAAAATTTGGACCGAAATTTCGTGATACTTGATTGATGCGCGTTACTGAAATTGTGTTACTGTGCGGTTTATTTAAAAATATCATTAAACACACTGCGACCTCATTGAACCGCGATAACATTTGGTCTATAGCCCTTGGCCCTGTAGTCTAAATAAATATTGCATAAATGTAGATTAATAATTCGTTTTTTTTTTTTTTTTTTTTTTTTTGTTTTTTTTACCCACCGTTTTTGAATCTTTCTGCTTTTTTTTTTTTGTTTCTATTTCTAATATTTCATATTTTATTACTTACCAGTAATAAACCAGCAATAATATCGAAGGTATCGAAACTATGATTTGATATCCACTCCAGGTTCGGGTAAGATAAGAAATTAATGCGCTTATCATATGACCGACAATAAATGGTACGTGAAACAGAACCGAAATTATCGGCCTCCACTTAACTCCGATGATTTCCATTACTGTTGAGGAAAAAAAAGAATTATCATTTTTTGGATTTTTTTTTTTTTTTTTTTGTGTTTCAATGTTGAACATCAGAAAAAAAAAAAAAAAAATTTATTGACACAAAAATCGCTGACAAAGAAAAATTTGTGTTTTTTTTTTCGAGGAAAATCACTGGAGTAAAAATTTTTTTTACTGTCACGATTCTTGTGTCAAAATTTGGTTTTTTTTTTTTATGTTTTTTTTTTTTTTGTTTTTATATACTTACTCAGTACAAAACTGATCAGCATTGTTCCACCGGTCGCTACAGCAGCGACAAATTTAAGTAACAAAAATAATTCGTACCACGGTGCAAAAGCACTTGCCAATCCTGTTAGGGATTGAAGTAGTACAGCCATAACCAGAGGTGTTTTCCTACCGATTCTAAATAATTTGAATAAATAATTAAAAACTTTTTCTTTTTTTTTTTCGTACAATTTTGAAAAATCAAAAAAAAAAAAAAAAATAGTAAATCCTATTTTTTCTCTTTTTTTTTTTTTTATTTTTGCGTTTTTAATTCCATTCAGAAAAACGGATTTAACGAAATGAACGTTCCTTTTTTTTCCGATGAAACAAAAAAAAAATAAAAATGTTAACTTTTTTTAATGAAAAATTAGAATTCTGATAATTTTATGATTGTTTTTTTTTTTTTTTTTGTTTTCACTTCATTTTCGAGGTTTTTCTGAATTAAACGATAATAATAATTATTATTATTCTGATTCGCACCTGTCAGCAATCATTCCAAATATCATATTTCCTACGAGTACACCGAACATTGTAACAGTCTGAAGAAGATTGGCGAGTTGTTTTCTGTCGCAAACTAAATCCCACTGCGAATTAAGATTAAGAAAAACGGATTTTTGATTTTGTTTTTTTGTTTTTTTTTTTCTTTTTACGTATAAGTAGAATAAAAAAATAGGAACATTCGAAAATATAATTTGTTCCATTATTTATCAAAAAAAAAAAAAAATTCTGGCTAAGACAAATCGGTAAATTTCTCTTTCCTCTCTTCTTCTTCTTCTTCTTCTTCTTCTTTTACTATTTTATCGAAACGAATTTGAATTTTTTTTAATTTTTTGTCTCAACATTCGAAGAAGAAGAAGAAGAAGAAGAAATAAAAAAAATTGTGAAAATAATCTTTTCCCAACGTGTCGTGTGCAAAGTTCGATTTTCCGTACTGATTTCGCGTGCGCGAAATTTCAGATTTCCTAACGCATTTTGTAACCGCCATTCGCAGTCTGGAAACTTGAATTTTGCGCACGGTTATAAAATGCGTTAAAAAATCTGACATTTTGCGCACGATTACAAAATGCGTTAGAAAATATGCGGAAAAATTTTGCGGACGCAAATTAGTGGGCTAAAATTGAATTTCGCACACTTGTTAGGGAAAACAGTATAGATATACGTAACTTTTGCGCACTCGTTGCGTAATGTGCACACTTTATTTAAAAAAATAAAAAAATGTTCATATCGTATTCGAATTAATAAAAAAATTGAATAAAAAATTTAAAAAAAAGTGTAATTCTGTGAGATTTACCTCAGTGATAATAGATGTAGTAAAAATTGATCTGTCGTAATCGAATTCACGGCATTTCATCAACATATTCGATGATCCGTTTCCCACTGCAATTTCGCATTGCGTAGATGAATTAGTCGCGTTATCGTAACTCTTCGGTAAAATACAATCGAATTTTGTATTAGGTGCCAAAAAAACAATAGAAAGTTGGTGCCAGGCAACTGGAAATTTGACCAACGATAGGGAGACTACAATTAGTAGGTGCCAGGGTCCGAAATTTCCCATCGCTTCCTGCACAAGGTCTCCCGGTGCATCTGAATCGAAAGGATACAAAATTCGATTAAAAAACAAAAAAAAGACAGGCTCAAAATAATTTTAAAAAAATTCCCTAATTTTCTGTTTTTTTCACAAATTTTTTTTGATCCCAACTCCAACATGAAAACAAGACCAAAATTTTTGTCATCCGTCTGATTAAAAATTTGAAAAAAAAATTTGATACGAAAAATTATTTCAATGACTTTTTAGTTTTTCATTTTTTTTTTATTTTTTTTTTTATTTTTATTTTTATTTTTTTGCGGTTTACCGCCGTATAATCTTATCGACAATCCCTCCATGCCTGCAGCAGCATGGCAAATGAGTTGTTTTCCAAATTTTTATTATTTTCAATGAAATTTCGTCTATCGTTTTGTAACGAGAATTTTATTGATTTTATTTTATTTTATTTCAATCTTATTTCTTTTTTCTTTTCTTTACAAATATGACAAAAAGTCGTAATTATAGAGTGAGAAAAAAAAAAAATAGCGTGTATTTATATGGTAAGCGAGCTAGTGGAGGTAGTATAAAAGGTAAACCGTGTCGGTGGGTGATGCAACTTGAGAAATGTTGGATTTTAAAATTAGAAATTGAATTTGATGGGTTTATTTATTTTTATTATTTTTTTTTTCTCAAATTCGTTGAACAATAACGAAAAGTTGAAAGAAGAGTGATAAAATATATTTAATATAATTAATTACCTTTTTTTTTAATTTTATTTTCCGCCATTTGACAAAGAATAGATCTTTTATCCACGCTGCAGTGAAAAATAACTTTTCCTCTGAAACGAGCGAAGTAAACCACACGCGACGCGACCCGACGCGACTCAACCCCGACCAGTAAGTAAAGCTATCTGATCGTAAATGGCACGCTTTATAACCGTACGATACCCAGCGAAGAACTAAACCAAAGTCTCCACGCCTCGGTGTGTATATTTAATCGGGGATCGGAAAATGCGTTGATTTCCATTTTTACCGACGCTATCGTCGGGAAAATGAAAAACCGTAGGTCGTATGCGGCATAAACTACCTTATCGACTTTCGGTATCTGACATACGACATACGTCCAGTAGGTAACAATTCTCTCTTATGGCAAAAGAAGAAGATAGTGTCGGTAAATTAGTCGTACTCACGAACGGCATAAACTACCTTATCGACTTTCGGTATCTGACGTACGACATACGTCCAGTAGGTAACAATTCTCTCTTATGGCAAAAGAAGAAGATAGTGTCGGTAAATTAGTCGTACTCACGAACGGCATAAACTACCTTATCGACTTTCGGTATCTGACATACGACATACGTCCAGTAGGTAACAATTCTCTCTTATGGCAAAAGAAGAAGAGAGTGTCGGTAAGCTAGTCGTACTCACGAGCGGTCGATAAGTTACCGACATTTTTGTTTTCTATTCAATTTTTTTTTTCTTTCTTTCTCTCTTTTCTTCTCGATTTTGATTAAATCGAAACGATTTTAGTAATATGGAGTTAGAGAACGATTTTTTTTTTTGTTTTTTTTTTTTTCACTAAATACTTATTCATCTCTGAACGGTTGGGTCGATCTCGATAGTAACGATCGACGGTCGCCATTTGTTGTTTACTTATTCATTATGAAAAAAAAAAAAAAAATACATACCGTGAATTTTTTCGTTGCGTTTCCATCTACACACACACACGGTTTTTGTAATTTTTGATAATTTTTTTTTTTTTTTTTCGTTTTTAACAAACGTAATCTCTTCGTTAGCGAAATAAATTTTTGTTTTTTTTGTTTTCTTGTTCAACGGCCTGTTACACGTCTGCAAAACCATACCTATGTTATATATATATGTAATATACATGTAGACGTATGTTATACGTAACGAGAAACGAGAAGAAAAAAAAAAAAAAAAATCCTCCAATTAAATGACACAATTCCCAGTTTATTTCTCCGGTCAGGCTTGCACGTGATTTACGTAAAGGAAAGAGAGAGAGAGAGAGAGAGAGAGTGAGGTAGATGTGTGCAAAAAAAAAAGAAACAAAATCAAAAAAATTAAAAATCAATCAATCAATGTCTGACAAGAAAGAGAGAGAGAGAGAGAGAGAGAGAGAGAGAGAGAGAGAAAGAAAAAAGAAATAACGCAATTTTTAGGATAAAAAAAAGTGAAAGAAAAAAATACAATACTTTCAACATCAATGTGTTGTACAACATAGTACCTATATATGTATAATTAGTTGTGAAAACATCTGTTCTATAAAGTTGAAAACTATACAGTTTTATATACTCGATCGTCTCCAAACGGCCCAACTCGCAACAAATTGGCTCATCATTGCTTATATATACGCGTAGATCTATACATATGTATATATGTATGTATATATGTATAAAAAATGTCTGTAGTAATCTTCGGAAGTGTGTATAAGTGTAGTTAAAATTTCCTAGCACGTTGGTGTAAGAATTATACATATACATATATACATATATATGTACATATATATATGTACATATACATAGAAATATACATACATATTCCAATGAGGATGAAGAAGAGGAGTGTATAGTAGTAGGAGGTGCCATCACGTAAAAATAGGACGACACCGATCGTGCGGACGTAAAAATATTCGGCGACGCAGCTAAATTTGACCTGGTTATAAAACCCGATTGATTTTTTTTTTTTTTTTTTCTGTTGTACACTCGTTTTTTTTTTTTTTTTTTTTTTCAATTTTTTTTGTACACTATTATTATAATAATATACATATATATATATATACGTAGTCAAATCTATATACCAATTTATGAACTGATGGCTTATTCTTGTATTCGCATACTGTATATATATAAAAATATAATACATATGTGTATGTATAACCGCGAGAGACCGATGTCTGACGGTATCTAACTGTTGGACTATTACATAGTGGGTATTGTCGGACACGCACGGAATTGATTAAACTGCATTCTATAGTGATAAACATCAATCTTATTAGTGATACGACCTAATATATTCGTGATACAAACGCGTAACTTCATTATATGACTAAATATCCACGTTTGTAAACTTAATATTGTGATACGACACGATTTTGTGGATGATACGACTTGGAATTTCGATGATACGACACAAATATCCACGTTTGTAAACTCAATATTGTGATACGACAAGATTTTGTGGATGATACGACTTGGAATTCTGATGATACGACACTTTGTTGTTACAATACGACCAAGTGCTATCCGAATTTCACCTAATATTAACATTTTGGTAACCAAATACCATGATACGACTTGATATTATAATGATACGACCGAGTATCCGCAATAACGAGCTAGTGAAATTGAATATCGTGATGCTGCAGTGGCATGGAGAATTGAAAATCTGTCTCAGCGACCCGCAACTGACAATTATATCTGATTATAGAGCTCGTATCGATGAATAGAAAGCGTACATATGTATCTCCGATCTCGTTACAGCTGTCAGATTTCGAAATTTAAAATATCAATAATAATTATTATTACACCTTCGTGTGATAAGGACATGACGTTTGGTAAGTACGCCTGTCGGACTACAGTATAGGTTAGCCGGAGATGGGTCGTATATACCGTACCGTCAATTAATTATACACCGACAATTACAAACGAATTCAATTATGAAGAGTACCTATTCGGGATGATTTAGGTTAAACAGGCGATATTTCGAGAGTAGAATTCCCCGCGAAAATCTGATGCTAAATTACCTTCACCGTGAAAAATCGTGGGTCCAATCCGTTTCCGTGATACGTAAGATCTTAGTTGCGCGACCAATCGCAGAGCGTATAGATCGCACAGACGGGACACTGCGCAACTCACAATCATGGCCGGCGTTGTACGCGTCACCTATACGCTCTGCGATTGGTCGACTGAGATCTCTTACGTAGTTCGTAAACTATTGGGCCCACGATTTTTTGGCAAAGGAAATTTCGTCTTAGAATTTGACAACGAATCTTTACCTCAAAGGAAGAACCGGCTAAATACGAAAAATAAAAAGGAAAGAGATAATTGTTAATTAATTTTATTCGCTCTAACCGCAGGGTTTGTATACATACTTTATGCATGGCGTATGTATACGCATCAAGGGTTTATATGAAGGAATTTGTACACTACCGAAAAAAAATGTTCAGGCTGGTTTTATGGCCAGCTGGACCCCCGCGCTTACTCTGTGGTGCTCGAGGATGGATCGATACCGTGGAAGACTGCAAAGACAGAGAGAGAAAGAGAGAGAGAAAGAGTAAGAAGGATATAGAAGGCAGGCAGACCTCCTCGGGCCTGATGAAATTAAACGTCAAAATACGTCACGTCCTGAAGATGAAAGAAAAAGGGAAAAAGGAAACTAGAAAAGGGAAAAAGAAAAAAGATAAAAAGAAAATTTTTGTGAAATATTTCGAGGGCATTTTATGTTTCTTCGTCGTATCTTGAAGAAAATTTTGATGAAAAAAAAATTGTGCAAAAAAATTTTTTTTTTTTTTTTTTTACACTTTTTTACCCAAGTCGCGGTACACGCTGGTAATAAAAATCCATTATGATAGGAAGTATGTATACATTAATACCTATATGTACACTACCTACGTCTGCAACAGTACGCGGAAGGTGGAAGCAGCAGCAGATGGTCGTAGTGCTCGTAATTTTATCGATGATGGCTTATATATATATATATATATATATACATATATATATATGCTTTTGCTTATAGTACGTTTAGAAAAGGAGTCGGAGTTAGGTAGATGGTACCATAGACGCTAGGGGCAGCTGATCGTGAGTCTAGGCAACGCGATTAGATGATGATGAGTTGTGGAGAATCTAATTCTATTTGATTATACTAACAACATAAGTAGCGTCGGTGTAATCCAGATCGAAGCGAATATACATATACGTATAGATGATACATGAGTATATGTATTAAATACGTATACGTATGTAGTACATATTTGCAATTTGTTAATATAACAGAACTGCTGCTACTACTGTCTGCTGCTTCTGCTGATGCTGATGCTGATGAGACTATAGACGAGGAGTTTGATATTAATTTCACTGCTATAACGACAACAAAACACTTTCAGATGCAGTTAAAAACGGAGATAACAAAAACTATCAATCTTTTTATTCAAAATACGACCGGAATATGAACGTATTTTTGTTGCACGGGCAGTATATTCTCGTTAAAATAAGGAAAGAATTTTAAAAAATCAATATTCTCGTGATACGACAAAATATTTCGATGATACGACCGAATAAGACCAAGATACGACCTAATATTATCACCACAAGACCGAAAACAGTCGTTATAAGAATCAAATTTGAGATACGACTGAATATTTTTATGATACGACCGACTTTTTTTACCATACGAGTGAAAATCTTGATGACAGTAGCTAGTGGGATGTAGATACGACCGGATATCGTGATGATACGACATGTATTTGGTTACAAACATATTATTTTTAATTTTTTTTTTTTTTTTTTTCTACTAAAATTTGTATTCAATTCAAATTAATTTCTAATCATATTTTGTTTCGATCTTGCCAGATTGAGTAGCTGTTTCTGCCGATATTGTATTACAGGTGATTGAGAATTTTCATAAATGCATAATATTATCGAGTTAACGTCAAACTGAATTCTGCATTAAGACACTGATTTATATACGTATGAAGCTTATACCTTATGAGAAAGACTCTCTTCGAGAGCAAGCGAGTGAGATAGAGAGGGAGAGAGAGATTACCGAAAGGAAGCTAATGAGCAATAAATATCGATGAGTAAACATGTAACAGCACTGAACAACCAGCCTGCAGGAGCTACAAGCGAGGTGCTGCAGGCTGCAGAGAAGATACGAGATAATTATATCATTTCAAATCGATTCAATTTCTCATATATAGTGTATTATTATTATTATTATTATTATTATTATTTTCTTTTCTTTTTTCCCCAATGATTAGAAAAAGAAGAAAGAGGAAAAAAAAAAAAAACAGAATTGGCCGGAATTTTTTTGTCCCTATCTCAAAGTTTGCGTATAATATTATAATATTATATTGTACGTAAACAGTGTAAAAGAAATTAACGTCGAACCGCAAAATCGTTCGCGTCGAATTAGTAGTATATATGTACATACGTATAAGGTGTACGTATCGGCCGACGATGAACAATTCGTAAATATATACATAATATATCAATAATAACGCACGTGATTTCGGAGCGTTATTTATTTATACAATATACATACTATATCGTGTATATATATATATATATATATATATATATATATATATATATATATATATATATATATATATAATATAGATACAGTGGAAAATCTGAAATAAAGAAACAAAAAAAAAAAAAAAAAAAAAAAAACAGAATTGGGAATCCTTTTTTTTTAGACGTATTTAAAAAATTTTCTACATACGACATTTTTTTTTTTTTTTTTTTTTTTTCTTTTATTTGAGGGAAAATAAATAAATTTTTTTGATATAAGAAGAAAGAAAAAAAAAAAAAAGATGCACCATAGGTGTATATAATACATATATATATATGTTATACATAAATGGAAATGCGAGGGGATAGCGAACTCTGTGCAACGTTTACGTCCTTGGCAACGACCTCGCGTGGGTTAAACCGTATATTATATTCCCCATCTGACTGCTGCTGCACAGACTGAATGAATCCAGTATATTATATCAACGCGTGGGAATAACTAAGGTATATGTATTCTAATGTGACAAAATCATACTATAATAATATATTATGAATTTTCAAGCGATTCAATAAAATGAAATAAAAAAAAAAAAAAAATTTAATAATTTTCAAATTTTTTTTTTTTTTTTTTTTTTTTTTTACATTCATTCGTTCATTCATTTCTTCGACTTTATATAATATTGTGTTTTTTTTTTTTTTTTTTTTCCTTATATAACGAGGTTTTTTTTTCCGTTCGTTCTATTTTCTACCGATATATCGACGTGTGTATCGGTTTTTTTTTTTTTTTTGTTCACGCGAAACAATATACCTACATACATATATAAATATACATCGCGAGCGGTCGAAGTTAATTTTCGCGTTGCATAATAATCCGATACGAACCAACACACACACACACACGGAAATACAAACTCGTACATCTACATATATATATATATATATATATTTTCAATATGTATATGTATATACCGTATATGATGTGTATATATATCGCGTCACTAATGCCATAAGGTCGTAAGCGCCCAAAAAATTATTTTTTTTTGCGGATATGCCCAAACGATGTTATATGGTACGAAAAAGATTTTGCCACCAAAAACACGAATTTTTTTTTTTTGCACTTACGACCTTACGCGATAAATGTTAAAATCGTGTTCATATAAGTATATATCGCATCACTGATGCCATAAGGCTGTAAGCGCAAAAAAAAAAAAAAATCGTATTTTGGGTGGCAAAATTTTTTTCGTGCGATATAACATCGTTTGGGCATATCCGCAAAAAAAATAATTTTTTGGCGCTTACGACCTTATGGCATTAATGACGCGATATATGTTAAAATCGTGTTCATTTAAGTATATATCGCATCACTAATGCCAAAAGGTCGTAAGCGCAAAAAAAAAAAAAAAAAAAAAATTTCGTATTTTTGGTGGCAAAATCTTTTTCGTGCGATATAACATCGTTTGGGCATATCCGCAAAAAAAATAATTTTTTGGCGCTTACGACCTTATGGCATCAGTGACGCGATATATATATAGCGACCCGCGAATATCTCGTCTAGTTGTTGTATATAATATATATATATACCCAGTGTTACAATGAGAGAGTATAATATACAGGGAGAGTAGTATATATATATATATATATATCTATATACATATAGTATAATACATAGTATGTATTTCTCTCTATAATCTCGTTGCTCCACGTTTCGTCCAGTCAAAGCTTTTACGGATTAGTTTCAGAGTTTGGTAATATATATAGTATTATATATATATATATATATACATACGGTTACGTTACGTAAATGCGTGCGAAACAAACCTACTAATTGGCTCCACACATACAACCTATCCTATACCTATGCTACTACTACTACTACTATTCTTCAACGTTGAAACCATTGCCCAGTACCTGGACCAAAAATAAATGCATAATAATACGTATTGCATATTATACATATACATACAGCGCGGTATTGCAGTGTATGTGGTAAATTTTCAGTTTTTTTTTTTTTTTTTTTTTTTTTTTTATTATTATTTCTTTCTTTCTTCTAATTCGATTTTAATGAAAATACCGATTTTTTTTTTTTTTTTTTTACAAAAAAAAAAAAAAAAAAAAACAATAATAATAAATTAAAAAATAAAAAAAAATTATATAGGTTGTATGATGTAGCGAAATATTTGCTGGGAGGCGCGCGCGCGCGCGCGCGACTTGCGGGGCCACTCCTTGAAATCGCGTGCAACGAATGAGTAAAAATAATCATTTAGAGGAAAAATAATATAAATATATATATATATATCAGATTGTATTATGAGACACTGTGCGAGAACGTAAGGTATTGGTATAGCATTGGATAAAAATGTCTTTTTATTTTGAAAATAATTTCAATCGATATTTATCATCAATTTTTGAATCTACTATATATCAGAATCTGTGTTTCGTCGCAATTCGATTTTCTGGACGGACAATAAAAAATCGAACGATGTTTGAGAGGAAAGACAAAAAAACAAAAAAAAAAAAAAAATAGAACGACACTCGTAACACTTTTATACATTTAAATTCCAAGCTTTGTATAAAAGCTATAAGAATAAACCTGCGAAATTTCGTCCCGATCGGTCCATTGGTTCTCGAGTAATCGTGCCTCGAATATATATAGTAATAAGAGCGTGGGCAGCGCCACTGGCGGTAGCGTCATGCAACTAAACGCGACCGTTGGCTCAACTTATAGGACCTTAGCGCGATTAGCGATTGGTCGGATTTGTAAAAACGGTTCTAGTTTGAAAACTGTTTGACCCTCGAATATTTTTATTGAACATAATCTTCGTGATTTTTAACCAGGAATTACGTCATCTAATTTTAAATAATCTTTTCAACTTGTTTCCGTCCATTTTTGGTCTTTTTTGTTATTTTTTTTTTTTTCTTTTCTTTTGTTTATCTTTGTTTTTAGATCACGTAACAATAACTCAACACACTCCGGTGTTAAAATCCCAGACGTTGAACATATATATATAGTACAAACCAACGACGCAAAGTTGTCTCAACTGTATACTCGCGTCTAAGTATAGACGAACGTTGACTATTTTCGATCTATCGCTCGCGCGTTTGTATTCGCAGACTACCTACCTATATAACGATGGCTTCTTCTTCTTCTTCTTCTTTTTCTTTTTCTTCATAGTCTCGCACGCGCAACAACTTTTCTTAGCTTTACACCGGCTCCTTAGCCAGAAAACTTGCGTTACGTATACCAGTGGTATATTTTCGTCAAATTTTTTTTTCTTCTTTTTTTTTTTTTTTTTTTCTTCTTTTTTTTCATTTTTTTTTCTTTTTGTTGCGAAAAGTTTTAAACTCCTCGAAGCGGCAAAAACTTTTTGCAAGCTCGTATTATGTACGAGATGATGATAAAAAAAAAAAAAAAAAAATCAATAAAAAAAATCAAGAATATCAAATTATTTCTTCCAAACTAAAATTCGATTCTTTATGTACATAATAATATTATGATCGTAATATAGATTCTATATTCTTCTCCTGACCCACTAAACTTGACCGATTCAACTTCTGACCCCATATCTTATATATCCCCACATTTTTCCATCAGCTATTATAGTATATACCTACGTGTTTAAAATAATCTATTTTCAACTAGTTGACAGCACGTCGTCGTGCACCAGGGTTTGTTGTTGCTGCTGCTGCTGCTGCTGCAGGTCCATTTATATAATTATAGATCTTTCAATATATATAGATCAACCCCGCATCATTCCGCTCTCTAACGTAATGTTACAAATATATCCCCCCCCCCCCCCCCCCCCCCCCCCCCTAGCATTTGACAAATTTCTTCTATTTTTTTTTTTTTTTTTAATATAATTTTGTAGCTCACAAACCAATGAACAAATCCAAATGACTAAAACATATTTTCATATGAAATTGAACACTCTGCAAAAAGCTTCTCTTATCATTTTTTGATAAATTGACTCCTTACAAAGTTATTCAAGCTCAAAGTTCAATATTTATAGTTGAGTCGACTATTTTTTTTTTTTTTTTTTTTTTTTGTGATTTTTTTTTTTTTTTTTTCCACAATGATAGATACATTTTTTTCGGGGGCAAAGACCTGGTTTTCTCGTGTATATACTGTATATATGTACCTACATTGTACATATCGTGTAATAAACTGACCGGCACGCGATACATATCGTATATATATACGAGTATGTATAGATAACTATCGGATAAAAGTCCTTGAAATAATCCCCCCCCCCCCCCCCCCCCCCCCCCCCATTCGTTTCGATTTCTATTTCATATATATATATATTACGAATCGTTACATATCACGTGACGTCACGCACCTTATATACCTACCTTTTATTATATATATACCTCATTCCAATAAGACTTCAATCTCATATGTATGAAAAAAAAAAAAAAAAAAACTAAAAATATGAAAATAATTGTGTTGAAAAAAAAAAAAAAGAACATCAAGATTCCGTGGAAATAATAATTGTTCCGTCGAAGGTGTCGTTTATAGCCGACACTATATATATATATAGGGATAGGGGTAGAACAAACAGAGAGAGAGAGAGAGAGAGAGAGAGAGGGAGGGCGGAGATGCTTTCGGAGGTATTGATTTTACACAGGCCCGGGACTTTGCGCCACTTTGAACACAAACGTCTGACAGAGATACTCCCCTAGCTATGGCACTAGCACTATGAGCACATATCACATACAGTGGAGGCATTATAGAGTGTCGTGTAACAGCTCTCTTCATATTTTGGGGATGCTAAAATTTTTAAATTTTCGTTTTTCGATCTTATCTCGAGAATGGTCAACTTTTTTGACGATATGCATGAGAACGAAATTAGAGAACTTTGAAAAACGCACATTTTATTACCTTACAAATTTTTCGATAGGAGGTACCGGTGTCGAGATAAACGGGGGCTTAGATGATATCGGATAATTAACATGCGACAGTTTTCGAATTTATTGATTTTATTTTCAATTATATCTCGCGAACGGTTCACTTTGCGAGAAAATATCAAGAGAACAAAATCGTGGGGCTTTGAAAAACGCACTTTTTATTCCTGGCAAAATTTTTTGTGAGACAAACCCGTGTCGAGATAAACGACGGTTTAGATGAAATCCGGTAATGTACCTATGCGTACATTATCGTTCTAGAAGTTTTTTCGACTATCCTAATTATCTCCCGAACTCGGTTGACTTCTCGAGAAGATCACATTTCGAGCATCGAATAACGGTTATTAATTTGTAACGCAAATTTTTTGATAGGACGAACGTGCGTCGAGAAAAACAGATTTTTAGATGTTCATTGAATACTGCGCGAACGTTTGTAATCTTAGTTTATCGTGATTATCCCTTGAACCGTTAACTTTTCGAAAAAACACCACGAGGCAAAAATTGTGGGGCTTTCAAAACCGCGTAATTTATGTCCCGGAAGTTTTTTCGCTGGGATGAACCAGTACGGAGAAAACCAGTCGTTTATATCGCAAGGAATGACGAACACGTTCGGACTTCTGATTATATCGTGATAATCTCATCAGGATTTGACTTTTCGACTCAACACACCTGAACAAAATTTGTAGATAATAAAACCGGGCATCTTTTTTGTACCGGATATTTTCCCGCCAAACTAACCGTTGACGAAAAAAAAATAGCCAAAACGATTTGAAGAAAAAAAAAAAAATCAGTTTCAGCTAGCCTATCTACCAACGAACAGGCGCACTCGAGAGCGCACTATACTCGGCGTTATTCTCTCTCTCTCTTCTTCACCTCTTATTATTCTCGGTTGGTTATTTTAAGCCGCGCGTCAAAGCCGTGAGAGATTCGAACGTTTTTCCTTTTATCCCTCAGGCCGTTGATCACGAATAGTCGATAAAACCCCCTGTATACCCTGCATCCTACATATATATATATAATGCAGCATATAATGTCAAAAACAAAAAAAAAAAAAAAAAAAAAAAAAAAAAAAACCGAAATTCTTTTTTTTTTTTTTTTGTTTTTTTTTTACAAATTTTTGTATTTTCTGTACATAAGATGAAGAAAAAGAAGAATAATAATAGGAAGCTTGTACGTAAATAAATAATAATCAAAATAATAATAATAATAATAATAATAATAATAATGAAGGGATATAAGGTCGGAAGAGACTATATATATGTATAAGTATGGGATATATATACATATTATATTAGATATATAGGTCTATACTATATATAAAGAGAAGAGAAGAGAAGAGAAGAGAACACAGAGGCATTGAAAAGGCAGCTAAGCGAAATTAACAACATTAGCCACTTCGTTGGCTGTAAAGCCGATGCGGGAACGGTTGAGTGAGTCGAATGACGTCACAGAAATCTCAACCTACGTCACAGCGACGCGACGCAACCCAACGAAACCGATAATACACATAGGTCCGAAATTCTTCTTGATAGGATGAAACGAGAAACACGGAGACAATTATTTGCCTTTTTTTTTCTTTTTCTTTTTTGTTGTTTGTTTTTTTATCTTTCTCTCTTTTATCTCGCATCTCAGAGTATAATATACCTACGTGTGATATATATTGTACAACGCAAGGTGATTCATACATCGAGGATAATATTACAGGCGAAAATCTAAGACTAAATTTCCTTTGTCGTAAATTCGTGGGAATTATACTTCGCGAGATATATAGACTATTGTGGTTTACCGATCGCACTGCGCAGATCTAACGCGCATCGCTAGACCCGTAGCGCAGCGCCATCTATCGGTCACAACCGAGACAGTTACGCGTAACTCGTTAACCGTTGATCCGACGAATTTTTTTCAAAGGAAATTTAGTCTCGAAATTTAACGAGGAATCTTACCCTCGAATTATAATCACCTTGTACACACGGTGTACGGTGTTTGTAGTATATTTTATTGTATTATAGTATTGTATAGCATGCGAAGCCAGATGAATGACAAAATTCGATTATTGTATTATTATTATTAATACATATATACATATATATACTATGTATTGAGGCAGGCAATAGACGAAAGTGACCTTGAATAGCATTTGTCTGGATGCAGATATTTGCAGCCATGTACATATTACATGCATATAAATGTATTTTATATATTTTTTTTTTTTTTTTGCTTTCTTCTTCCCCCCCCCCCCCCCCCCCCCCCCCCCCCCGATTTGCACAGCTGTTTAATGATTAACATCAGCAACAAATTTTTATTATATATATATATATATGTATGTACTATGTATGTGTGTGTGTATTTTAATTCAGCGTTGAAATTGTGTGCGTATATATATGTGTATGTATAGGTGTATATAATCCATGTATATTATGTGCACAGCGAACGGACCGGAAGTGGTTTAACGAAGGAATTAACCACAGGCGTAGGAGTTGGTACGTATCTGGTACATATATATATATATATATAGAGATAATATGATATAGTGAGGTGATCATAATTATTTTTGGGTATATGTTGCTAAATTTATGATTTTTTTTTTTTTTTTTTTTTTTTTCAAAAATTTGTAAAATTATAGTAACAATAATGATAATAGTGATAATTAATAGAGACAATGATAAACTATTTAATGATTTATTAATAATATACGCATTGTATAATTTTATTGTTTTTTTTTTTTTCGTCTTTTTTTTTTTTTTTCATTAAATAATTGTTCATCAATATAATCTACGTGTTATATTATACTGATGAGTGACGTATATAATTATATAATAATTATATTAATTAATACTTATATAATGAATATATATATACGTATAATATGTATGTATACATACTATATATATAATAATATATTAAATACAAATATTCTACTAAAACACATATCACCATATTAGTTGTAAATTTTTTTGGTTTTTTTTTTTATTTTATTTTTTTTTTTCTTGTATTTTTTTCTTTTTTTTTTTTTTTATAATAGAATTTCAATATCAATCGTATTATAAGTTGTATTTAATAATATTCATAGACGAATCGCTCTTACAGTTTTTTATTAATTTTTTTTTCAGATTTTTTTTTTTTTTTGGTTTCAGTTCTTTTTTTTTTTTTTTTTTTTTTTTTTCTCTCACACTTCTTCTGCAAATCTGATTTACTATTATTAAATATTATACACGTAATATTTAGAAATACGATAATTTATTCTTAAATATAATCATAATATTATATTATGTGACCCGTGTTCTTATTTATTTATTTATTTATTTATTTGACTATTATTATTATTATTATTATTATTATTATTATTATTATTATTATTATTATTATTATTATTATTATTATTATTATTATTATTATTATTATTATTATTATTATTATTATTATTTTTGTCTAATTAAATTTTTTAAGGATTTATTGAAACTATAAAAACTCATAAATTATATAAATATTTAACAGAAATAATTTTAATAAACTATATTATATAAATAATAATAAAATGATAATTGATGATATTATTATATTATGATGATCAAAGAATCGATTAATCTATAATTGATTATTATAATCAATAAATATTGATATATATTAAATATTACATATGTACAGTCGGGTGTATTTAAATAAATTATATATCATATTAGTATAGGTATGTATATAATATAAGAAAAAAAAAAAAAAAAAAAAAAAAAAAAAAAAAAAAAAAAAAAAGAAGACAAAAAATTAAAAAATTTCAAAATCTCTCTAATTCCTTTCTTTGATTTTATATATATATATATATATATTATTAATTTTTATTTTCATTCCATTTATTTTTGTTTTTCTATGGTATTTAAATATTATATAATAGCTGCGGGTATAAATTATTTATTTTCTATGAAAGCATTTGCATTATACATATTATTACATACATATAATTATATAGTTTGTTTGATTCTTATTTTTATTTTTTCTTCGATTTTTCCAATTTTTTTTTTTTTTTCCAATTTTTTTTTTTTTTTTCAGTTAAAAGATACACAAATAAATTTCAAGTTAATTATATCAAGAAAACGGTTTTTTTTTTTTTTTTTTTTTTCTTTTTTTAATTTTTTTTTTTTTTTTTTTTTTTTCGTTACACATATTATATATCAATCTATTACACATTTTAAATATCCAAATTTTAATGGCTATTTATAATATATTATAATATGTATACGATAATTTATTTTTTTTTATTTATTTATTTATTTATTTTTTTTTTCAATATACAACTGTAAAAACGAGTGTATCCGCATTAATTCACTAATGCAATATTATGGTTTATCCAAATATATTATATATATATAGCTATATCAGAAAAACCGCGACGATTTTTTTTTTTTTTTTTCGTGACGAAAATTTGTGTGTCAACGTATATAATTGTTAGAAATATCGTTAATATCGGAAGAAATAATTACACCCTGTTGTAATTGTGCAGTATATACGACGCTACGGTGAATACAGGTTAAGTTTTGTCTGGTAATCGTACGCGGGAGCCCTTACGGAAAATACACTCAATTCCTGAGTGTGAACACTGAATTTTTAGTATAAACACTGAATTTTGGGTGTAAAACTCTTAAATTGGGAGTTGACTTTCAAATTTCGAGTGATGAACTCCCAAATTGAGAGTTAACTCCCGAATTTCGAGTGTCGAACTCCCAAATTGAGATTTGACACCCAAATTTCGAGTATCGAACTTCCAGGTTTAGAGTTGACTCCCAAATTTTGAGTGTCGAACTCCCAAATTGAGAGTTGACTCCCAAATTTTGAGTGTCCAACTCCGAAATTGAGGGTGGACTCCCAAATTTTGAGTGTCGAACTCCCAGATTAAGAGTTGACTCTCAAATTTCGAGTGTCGAACTCCCAAATTGAGAGTTGACTACCAAATTTTGAGTGTCCAACTCCCAAATTGAGGGTGGACTCCCAAATTTTGAGTGTCGAACTCCCAAATTGAGAGTTGACTCCCAAATTTTGAGTGTCCAACTCCCAAATTGCGGGTGGACTCCCAAATTTTGAGTGTCGAACTCCCAAATTAAGAGTTGACTCTCAAATTTCGAGTGTCGAACTCCCAAATTGAGAGTTGACTACCAAATTTTGAGTGTCCAACTCCCAAATTGAGGGTGGACTCCCAAATTTTGAGTGTCGAACTCCCAAACTGAGAGTTGACTCCCAAATGAGTGCCACCCAACAGAGGGTCAACACTCAACTAAGAGTCAACACCCAAGTTAGGTGTACGAAAGTACACCTCAGTTGAGAGTCACTACTGAGTGTTATTTTAAGGGTTATTTTGAGTGTTTTTTCCGTAAGGGAGGAGTTTATCGTCGCAAACGCTCCGCCCATTTCTCTATTCATACTTGTTGTCGTCGTACTATCTTCTTCTTCTTCTTCTTCTTCTTTCTCATATATGCGGTTAAAGAAGAAGAAAAAAGATACGACGATAATGAGTATACGTATGGAAAGGGGCGGAACGTTTGCGATGATAAGCCACTCCCTCATGCGATATCAGAGGAAAACTCACCCTGTATAATATAGTGGTGCAGTTTTTAATTATTTAACAAGCTCACGCGGTAGTCGATTATACATATATATAATAGGATAATTAATATCAATAAAATTTGTATCTATATATATAAATAAATAAATAAATGAATAATAATAATAATAATAACTTATTATACGTATTGCTGATTTCAATGGTCCATGCGTATCGTCTAATTCTATTATTTAACATAAAACATGGCAACATAATTATATATTTAATTATATAATATAATTATATATGTATAGGAAGTGTATATCGCCAGTTTTTGCCACACGTATATAATATATAAAACTGATGATGATGATGATAGTAATTCAAATTCATAGAAGAAAAAACAAAAAAATATGTCTGATAATAATTTTGAAATAAATTTTGAAAAGAAAAAGAAAATTAATAAACTAGTCAACGAATTTTCACATTTTATTTTTATTCTCTTTCCACAGCTCCCCTCCACACGGGAAGAATGCTTTAACAGATTTTTTTCTTACAATACTCAATAAACTATAGGGTGTTTTTTTTTTTTTTTTTGTTTTTTTTTTCCTTCTTTTTTCGTCTGTTCGTTATTTTATTTATTTTTTTTTTAATATCTACAGGCTTGCTTGTTGTTTGTTGGTTTTTTTTTTTTTTTTTTTTTTCATTTTTTTTTTTCAGCTTCTTATTTTTCTAATAATAATAATAATAATAATCATAATAATAACAATAATAATAATAGGAAACAATGAGATAGATATATAGTTGATTAATATAATATAATATAATATAATGTAATTAATGTAATTAATTAATTAATCTGGATATTCAAAAGTTTGAAGCATCAAATATACATATACATAATAAATATACTAATATATATTATATACCTACATAAATATATGTACATATAAATATATAAATATAAATATTCATATGTGCATATATATATATAAACTATATATAATTATAGTTTATAGATAATAGTAGTATGTAGCAGTAATAGTATATAACATATAATATAATATCGACGCCCGATACGAATAACAGCACATTTCAGATTCCGGTTGAAAAAGAGCACGTTTCAAACTCCGGGTGGAAAAGAACACATTTCAGATTACGGGTGGAAAAGAGCACGTTTCAGATTCCGAGTGAAAAAGAGCATGTTTCAGATTCCGGATGGAAAAGAACACGTTTCAGATTGAGAATGAAAAATGGCACATTTCAGATTCACTCGAAAACCAGCACAATTCAGGCGAAGCGAATATTGCTCATTAGTAAGTGTCCCCTTACGGAAAATACACTCAATTCCTGAGTGTGAACACTGAATTTTTAGTGTAAACACTGAATTTTGGATGTAAGACTCTTAAATTGGGAGTTGACTTTCACATTTCGAGTGTTGAACTCCCAAATTGAGAGTTAACCTCCGAAATTCGAGTGTCGAAAACCCAAATTGAGAGTTGACTACCAAATTTTGAGTGTCCAACTCCCAAATTTCGAGTGTCGAACTCCCAAATTGAGATTTGACACCTAAATTTCGAGTATCGAACTCCCAGGTTTAGAGTTGACTCCCAAATTTTGAGTGACAAACTCCCAAATTGAGAGTTGACTCCCAAATTTCGAGTGTCGAACTCCCAAATTGAGAGTTGACTCCCAAATTTTGAGTGTCCAACTCCCAAATTGAGGGTGGACTCCCAAATTTTGAGTGTCGAACTCCCAAACTGAGAGTTGACTCCCAAATGAGTGCCACCCAACAGAGGGTCAACACTCAACTGAGAGTCAACACCCAAGTTAGGTGTACGAAAGTACACCTCAGTTGAGAGTCACTACTGAGTTTTATTTTGAGGCTTATTTTGAGTGTTTTTCCGTAAGGGTCAGGTGGGTTTATTATGAAATTGGAAATGCACAATTATGCACAAAAACTCGATTCAATTTTATCATTGAATGATTAATTCAATCTTATAATAAACCTTCCTGACACTTGCTAATAAGTAATATTCGGTTCAACCTGAATTGTGCTAGTTTTCGAGTGAATCTGCACTGTTAGAAAAAATATGTTCCAATAGGTCCACTATAATTTTTATGTTGATTTCAACACTTTTTTCAGTTGAAACCACAGAAAAATCTGTGGTTTAAGTGAAAATAATGTTGTTTTAACTAAAAAAAAGTGTTGAAATTGACATAAAAATGATAGTGGACCTACTGGAACATATTTTTTCCAACAGTGTGAAACATGCTCTTTTTCACTCGGAATCTGAAACGTGCTCTTTTCCACCCGGAATTTGAAACGTGCTCTTTTTCACCCGGAATCTGAAATGTGCTGCTATTCGTATCGGGCGTCGATATAGTAGTAATTATTATACATACGATGATAATATTTGTTTTCTAAACAAAGGTATAATAGCTTAATAGTTATATACAGGGTGTAAATTCTCCGGGGTCTGATCTGGGAGGAGCTTCGACGTGCCGAAACTCCGCCTTCTATACTATACGTGTGAATGTGAAGAAATTTGGAGATTGTGAGGGTATAATCTGCTTGATAATCACACACTTTTATTCTGAAGCAAACGAGCATGAATAGAATAAGATCAGACCCAGATCAGACCCCCCGGAGAATTTACACCCTGTATAATAATAATAATAATAGTAGTAGCAGTAATATAGTAGTAGTAGTATTAGTATTAGTAGTAGTAATAGTAGTAGTAGTAATTAATAATTAATAATTAATAATTATCTATACATGTATATATATAATTTATGTAAGAATTTTTAATTCTTTTTTATTACACTTTTCATTTTACTACACATAATTCACAAATTTTTCGTCCCTCTTTACTTTTCTGCTTTCAATTATATTGAAACTGTTTTTTTCTTTTTTCCTTTTTTTTTTTTTTTTTTTGCGAATATTAATATTGAGTGAGTCGAATTTAATTTAATTTAATTATATAGCGTACTTAAAAGCCGGACAATTTTCACAACTAATTTTCATTCTTGCCTTTATTTATTTTCTTTTTTTTTTTTTTTTTTTTTTTTCTTTTTTTTTCCCCCTCTTTCTATAAAATTCACATAATGACTTTTCAAATGATGATCACTATTTACAAATTCATTTATTACATAATAATAGTTGATTAATAATTTACATATACATGTGAGTAGGTATAGTATTATTATTATTATTATTATTATTATTATTATTATTATTATTATTATTATTATTATTAGTATTAGTATTATTATTATATACTATACCTATACCTATACCTATACATATACACCGTTCAGCGATTTACGATATAGTTACGATTTCAAACGATTTCTTTTCTCTTATTTTTTTTTTTTTTTTTTTTTTTTTTTTTGTTTTTGTTTTCTCTCTTTCTCCTCCTCAGCGAAAAAAAAAAAAAAAAAAAAACTTCCAGCTCGTTCGTCTCTTGTATATAATATTTATATAGTATTATCATTTCTTAATAAATTATCGGTAGTTTTTCCCAGTTTTTTTTTTTTTTTCATTAAGAAAAAAAAATGAAAAAAAAAAAAAAAAAAAAAACCACTGAACGAAAGAGATAGAGAGACAGAGAGAGTGATAATTCGTGGGAATCGCCTTAGTAATTCGTTTATATGTATACGTTTATTTGTTTGCTTATTTGGTAGTTTGTTTATTTATTTATTTGTTTATGGATTATTGATTTGATTTTTGATTCAATGAATTTTGCATTATATAATAATAATAATATACATGAATGAAGGAGAAGAAAAAAAAAAAAAAAAGCCTACAGCAAAACGCGATCTCGATATTGAAGTTTTTTATTTTTGAATTTTTGAATTTTTGAATTTTTGAATTTTTGAACTTTTGAATTTTTGAATTTTTTTTTACCCTCTTTTGTTTCCTATTTCATTTTATATTATATTCTACTCCTTATAAATCGACGTAGAGGAAGATTGGATAAGCCGTTCTGTATATACCATACCTATATATATATATATAATTATATTCATATTATACCTATACCTACACAGGGACATACACACACTGGCAGAGATACATAAATTTATACATATGCATACGAATACCAGTAGTACATATATACAAATAAACAGACAAAAACATTCCTTTTCTTTTCTTATATAATGTCGAATAAAGAAAATGCGTGTTTAAAAAGAAGTGAGAGAGAGAGAGAGAGAGAGAGAGAAATAAAAAAGAACAAAAACAAAAATGACAAAAAAAAAAATAATAAAAACGAAACAATGATAAAATCGATAAAAAGGATACAAAAAAAAAAAAAAAAGGAGAGAAAGAGCCCAAACAGCATCGAAGTTGAAAAGATATCCATAACACATCCATGGGACATCGGTATGTTCATAGGACATCCATAGGACATATTTTCAAGTTTGATGCTGTCTGGGAGAAAGCAAGAGAACGAAAAAAAAAAAACCCCCGTTTCAACTATATAAGATACAGATGTCTGTTAAGGCCCATCCCTAGTCGCCCACCTCCTTTTGGTCAAAATGTGTCACATTTGGTCGAAATGTGTCAAATTTGGTCGAAATGTGTCACATTTGGTCGAAATGTGTCACACTTGGTCGAAATGTGTCACATTTGGTCGAAATGTGTCACACTTGATCGAAATGTGTCACATTTGGTCAAAATGTGTCAAATTTGGTCGAAATGTGTCAAATTTGGTCGAAATGTGTCAAATTTGGTCGAAATGTGTCACATTTGGTCGAAATGTGTCACACTTGGTCGAAATGTGTCAAATTTCGATTATAATCCGAGCCCAGGCGTAAAAAACGCAAAAAAGGCCAACTTAGCGCAAATTCTATTTCAATTCCGAACACATAAGTCAAAAAAAAAAAAAATGTTCTTTTCGTGCGAAAATAGAGTCTACAGATGGTTTTTACATTGTTATAAAATTAATCGAATTCGATTTCCTTGGCGAACAATGGTAAAAACCATCTGTAGACTCTATTTTCGCACGAAACGAACATTTTTTTTGGACCTATGTGTTCGGAATTGAAATAGAATTTGCACGGAAAAAAAAAAATTGTTGCTGAATTTACTATGTTGAGCAGCTACATATAGGACAACACTTTTTTGTAGTAGAAATTACCACAATTCTAGTATTTGGCACATATAGGAGCAAGTAAATTTCAATGTCCTAATGAGTAAATGTTACCACAATTGTTGTAATTTCTACTGCAAAAAATTGTTTTTCCTATATCCAGCTGCTCATTTTTTTTTCCGTGTGCGCTAAGTTGGCCTTTTTTACGTTTTTGACGCCTGGGCTCAAATTTCGACCAAATGAGACACATTTCGACCAAATGTGACATATTTCGACCAAAAGGAGGTGGGCGACTAGGGATGGGCCTTAATTGTTTGTTGTTGTTTTTTTTTGCCTTTTTTGTTTCGTTTTGCGTATTTCGTTCCCTCCCTCCATCCTCCCCCCCTTTGCCGATTACTAGATATTTATTGCATTTATACACACACACACACACACACACACACACACACACACACACGTATTTACATATAAATATAGAAAGAAAAAAAAAAAGAAAATATATAAGAAACAGGAAAAAGTGAAGTAAAGTAGAAACAAAAAAAAAGTAAAGCAAGGACTCGGTCATACCTACAGTGTGTAATATTTTTTACCTACACCCACCTGTTCTTTTTTCTTTCATCATCATCTTCTTCTTATTTTTCTTATTTCTTCTTCTGATTTACTTATATATAATTATGTCGTGACAAAAAAATTGGAAGAAAAAAAAAAAAAAAAAAATACGAGAATTCTTTCACAAGCTCCGTCAAAATTTGTGATTTTTCGTTTATTAGATTGTTGTTGTTTCTTCTTCTTCTTATCTGTCTCTCTCTCTCTCTCTCTCTCTATCTGTCTTTCTGTCTTTCGTCACAACTATGAACAGAAAAAAAAAAGAAAAAAAAATTCGTTTCGAATAGAATAGAAAAAAAATCCTTCATAACTGACTGACTCGAGGCTATATATATAATACTATATTGATATACTATATGGATATAGTGAGTTGGAAACGTGTGAGTGAGTGACTTACTATTAATTCAAAGAGACAAGTGATATACTATAGCTGTTATTATTCTCAAAATAGAGATTCATTATACTCGTCGTCGTCGTAGTAGTAGTAGCTAGTCGGCTGCTACACTAATACTAATACCACTTTAAATTACATGTGAATTACAGCTTAGGAATGGATAGAGAGAGAGAGAGAGAGAGAGAGAGAAAGAAAAAAAAATAATAATAATCAAATTTGTATGAAATTATTATTACCTTTTTTTCTCGTTTTTCCAAGTAATAAATTTTCATCAAACAATTTCGTACGTTTCTTTCTTTTTGGAAAAAAAAAAAAAAAAAAATCAAAAATATTTCGAGACGAATTTTACGTTTGACATTCATCGCGGCATGCGAGAGGTGAGAAAAAAAAATTGCAAGAATTCGGTATAAAAATTGCAAAAATTGCAAGAATTGCAATAATTTCAAGAATTGCAAAAATTGCACAATTGCAAGAATTTCAAGAATTGCAAAAATTGCACAATTTCAAGCATTGCAAAAATTGCACAATTGCAAGAATTTCAAGAATTGAAAAAATTGGAATAATTGCAAAAATTGCAAGAATTTCAAAAATTTCACAATTGCAAGAATTTCAAGAATTGCAAAAATTGCACAATTGCAAGAATTTCAAGAATTGAAAAAATTGGAATAATTGCAAAAATTGCAAGAATTTCAAGAATTGCAAAAATTGCACTATTTCAAGAATTGCAAAAATTACACAATTGCAAGAATTTCAAGAATTGAAAAAATTGGAATAATTGCAAAAATTGCAAGAATTTCAAAAATTTCACAATTGCAAGAATTTCAAGAATTGCAAAAATTGCACAATTGCAAAAATTTCAAAAATTGCACAATTGCAAGAACTTCAAGAATTGAAAAAATTGGAACACTTGCAAAAATTGGAAAAATGTCAAAAATTGCACAAATTGCAAAAATTGGATGAACAAGAAAAAGAAAGATTTTTTTTGTTTTTTTTTCAATACTTTACAGATAGTTGTTCAGTTTTTTTGTAAATGGAAATTTTAACATCGTGTATACTGTACTTATATATATATACTATTATACTATATGCATATATAGTATAAGTACAACGCGATCTAGGTAATTAGTAATTAATGTAAAAATCGTTGCGCAAGGCGACGCGACGCGACTTACCGGCGTCACGGTAAATTCGCTCAATATACGTACATATATGTATATGTATGTACGTATATATATATATATACATACGCGTATACGAAAGCCGATAAAAATTCAGTTTTTTTTTTTTCCTTTTTTTTTCATTTTTTTTTTCATTTTTTTTTTTTTTTTTCTTCACACGATAAGAAAAGATAGGTAGTGTATTATACTACGTATACATACACACACATATATATATATATGTACCTATATTGTCGAAATCACGGTGTCATCAGCGCAAGAAATATACATGTATGTTTTTTTATTTCATTTTTTTTTTTTTTTTTTTTTTTTTTTTTTTTCTTGCATTTCATTTTATTTTTTATTTCATTTTGATTGCAATATTAAATCGTCGAAAGAATGTACTATATATTTATGGTACATATAGTGACGTAGGCAGGGAAGTATAGAAAAAAATTAAAATCCAATAAATAAATAAATAAATAAATGAATGAAAGTTGTCGAATTTTTTTAGATTTTTCTTTTTTTTTTGTCAATTCAAAAAATTTTCCCATTTATATTATTATTTTATTTTCCTTCTTGTTTTATAGAAGAAATTTTCGTCGATATATAGAATATAGATTAATAATATAAATATTATATATATATAAATCAATGAGTATAAATGAAAAATAAATAAATTGAAAAAAAAAAAAAAAAAAAAAAAATCCAAAAACGATAATTTAGATTCGAATGGAAACTTCTTAGAATTTTTTTGCGAATTTTTACAAATTTTGTTAATTCTTATACTTTTTTTTGTTGTTTGTTTGTTTTTTTTTTTTCTTATATTTTTTATTCTCCTTTCCTTCAGATTTCGAGATCGCGTTTTTTTTTTTTTACATATTCTTTCGACATTTTTCTTTCGAACGTATATGTACGTGGATGGTGAAAAAAAAAAATTCTAAGAATTAAATTGTATATTGAATTTTTCGAGAAAAATAAAAATCTAATAAATAAATAAATATATAGAGAATAATTTTTTCTTTTTTTTTCTTTTTTTTTTGGTTCTAAATCGTCATATTCTATGTTATGATAACGATAGGTGAGAGGTTGTGTGTGTGTGTGTGTGTGTGTGTGTGTGTATAGGAAAGGAAAAAATAAAAATAAATTATACGCCAATAAATAATAAAATGATGTTGTAGAAAATAAAAATACAATTTTCAAAACAAGATTTATTTAAATTAAATTAATATTTACAAAATAAAATGAGATTGCGGGGGGGGGGTGTAAAGTTGATTTCAAAATCATAATAAATTGATCGTTTCTTTTCTTTTTCTCTTTTTTTCTTTTTTTTTTTTTTTAATTATAATAATATTTTCAATATAATTATAATTATAATAATAATAATAATAATAATAATTATATAATATATAATATAATATAATATAATATCTATACGGGGTTGGCGGGGTAAGGGGAAATAATACAATATTCTACATCGAGATTTGAAATATTTAAAATAATATAATTATTTTAATAATAATCACAAGAAGAAAAAACAAAATTTCTCTCTCTCTCTCTCTCTTTTATTCCTTTCTTTTTCTATCTGTACACACACACACACACACACGCACACACACTCATGCACACGCGCGGACAAAAAAAAAAAAAAAAAAAAAATCTAATAAAATTATATACACAAGTTCGATTATTACCAACGATAACACGATACATGGGTATATTATATAACTATCTTTATTTGATTTTTTTTTTTTTTTCGATTTTTTTTTTTTTTTTTTCATTCTTTCTTATACAAGCTATATAATAACATATAATTTAATTTAATTTAGATTCAGATTTAATTTAATATAATTATTCACCCGAGGGTTTTCATAAAAACAAAAAAAAAAAAAAATAGACACATCGTACGAGCTGCGAGTTGAAATTGTAAATATAATTAAAACATAATTTATTTTCTATTCATTATTATCATTATTATTGTTATTGTTGTTGTTGTTGTTGTTGTTTTTGTTATGAGGGATAAAAGTTTGTAAAATAATTTTTTTTTTCGTTTTTTCTTTTTCCTCTCTTTCCCTCATTGACAATAATTATTCTTATTATTATTATTCCTATTATTATAATGATAATAATTATAATGTATAATTATATTATCTATTGTAATTATATATAGTAGAAAATAGGAAAATTACGAGATTCTGAAGAAGAAGAAAAATAATAAATAAAAATAAATAAAAATTGAGAGAATACTAGAAAATGAGAGAACCAAAACAGAAAGAAAGAAAGAAAGAAGAAAAAAAAAAAAAAAGTTTATTCTGAATTGAAAATCAAATGAAATGAAATAAAATAAAATTTTCATTCAATTTTTATCAAAAAATTATCAATTTATAGTAGTTGCGATGACGTCAACAACAACAACAACAATATAACAAAATAACAATAAAAACAAGAATACCAACAACGACAACAACAACAGCAATAAAAAATTTATTCTTCAAATACCCTAATAATTTATTCGATCAAGAAAAAAAAATTAGAAAAAAAAAAAAGAAAAACAATCTGTTTTGCTGCAACATATTGATAAAACAAATAAAATTAAAAAAATTCTACAGATTAAGATAAAGATAATCTGCTTTTTAATGTAACTACATGCATACATACATACGCTATACTATATTATACACTATACTTGATAGATACAGTGCATTTATTTTTCTCTCTCTCTCTCTCTCTCTCTCTCTCTCTCTCTCTCTCTCTGTATATATAATAAGACTTGGCAAATAAAATGCGAATTGAACCAATCACCAAGCAACTGCAGGGGCACAGTGCAACAGATGTACATTTTGTATAACATATTAATAAATATTTATGCTCAAAGGTGTTTCTTCGTATATATATTTATATATAATATGCATACATACATTGTATTATATATTATATACCGAGAAGTTTCGTGGACGCGGAACGCTAGGGGTACCAACCCGAAATTTTTGCTATTCCATAGGCGTAGGTCATACAGTAATCTGCAGCAGCAGTTTGGTAACTTACTAGATGTTTCTAGTAAGATCACTAGAAATCACTGGAAATCTAGTCACTAGATTTTGATCTCTAGTGATTTTACTAGAAACATCTAGTAAGTTACCAAACTGCTGCTGCAGTTTACTGTATGACCTACGCCTATGGAATAGCAAAAATTTCGGGTTGGTACCCCTAGCGTTCCGCGTCCACGAAACTTCTCGGTATATATTAGGGTGGTCGTTAAAAATTAAATTTCATCAGACGCCCCCTGAAAAGTTTCCTTTTCGTCTAAAAACATGCGTACAATTTTTTTTTATTTTTTTTATTTTTTTTTTGTTCAATTTTTCAAAAAAGAACACGTGCCGCACGCAAGACGATCAAACATTTTGTTTTTAACCTGCAGTTTTTTTTTTGGAAATGTCTTACATAATGTGCAGATGTGACGAATAATCCATCGAAAAAAAGATAAAAATTTGAAATTTTGAAATTTTGATGGGTCATTCGTTAAATATGCACATTATTAAGACATTTCCAAAAAACTCAAACATTTTGTTTTTCAACCTGCAGTTTTTTTTTTTTTGGAAATGTCTTACATAATGTGCAGATGTGACGAATAATCCATCGAAAAAAAGATAAAAATTTGAAATTTTGAAATTTTGATGGGTCATTCGTTAAATATGCACATTATTAAGACATTTCCAAGAAACTCAAACATTTTGTTTTTCAACCTGCAGTTTTTTTTTTTTTTTTGAAATGTCTTACATAATGTGCAGATGTGACGAATAATCCATCGAAAAAAAGATAAAAATTTGAAATTTTGAAATTTCGATGTGTCATTCGTTATAAATATGCACATTATGTCAGACATTTCCAAAAAAACTGCAGGTTGAAAAACAAAATGTTTGATCGTCATGCGTGTTCTAGCACGTGTTCTTTTCATTTAAAAAATAAAAAATAAAAATTGCACGCATGTTTTTATACGAAAATGAAACTTTTCAGGGGGCGTCTGATGAAATTTAATTTTTAACGATCACCCTAATATATATATTAGGGTGGTTCATTTTAAATTTGTATTTTTTTTTTTTTTTTCGCCTCCCACCTGAAAACTTGGTGCCAAATTCGTAAAAAAAAAAAATTCTCCCTAAATCGGAGACCATGACAAAAAATATTTAGAGGTCGCTACCGGCAACGAGTTTTTTCAAATTAGCATGGTATTTTTTGTTTTTTTACTTTTTTTTGTTTTTTTTTTTTTTCGCTCATGAGTCAATCATGAATGATACATCGAAAATGATTGATGTTTTCTTTATTCCTCGGTAGCGACCTCTAAATATTTTTTGTCATGATCTCCGATTTAGGGAGAATTTTTTTTTCGAATTTGGCACAAAGTTTTCAGGTGGGAGGCAGAAAAAAAAAAAAAAAATACAAGTTAAAAAATACTTTTTTTTTTTACATAAAAATTAAGTTTTTCTTTTTTTTTTTCACTTTTCTTCTTTCTCTGCGATTTTTTTTTTTTTTTTTGTTGCTCTTTTAAAACTTTCGGGTATCGGAATAAAAAAAATAAATAAATAAAAAAAATGAAAATAAAAAAAAAAAAAAGAAAGAAAGAAGCAAATATGAATATTGCGTAGGTAGGTAGGTAGGTATTATGGCATGTATAGCATAGTTTCTGGTATATTATAGTATATAGTATATAGTATAGTATATATTTCGAGAGAAAACTTTCCATTCTACACAAAAACACACGCACGCGCGTTCAAACACACATACATATATATACAAGCACACACACACACACACACACACATCGTTTTTCTATACTATATAAACGTGATGAGCTGAGAGAAAACCTTGAGCGTTTAGAGCTGATTATAATTGAATTTCACAGCTGTGTATAACACCATATACATATATATGTATTTAATATAGTATATAATATATAATATATTATTATATATTATATACTTGAATTGTTAATTTCTTTTTTGTTTTTTTTCTGACCACGTGTGTGTGTGTACGTGTGTATAAATAAATTAAATAATACGTGGGGCGAATATAGAAAAAAAAAAAAAAAATTAAAAAAAAAAATTAAAAGCTGCTTCAATAAGGATGTTCTGGAAGTACAGTCGGGCAACAAAGTTCTTGTAGGGTCGAAATTCAGGTACATGCTAAACCGCATAAGCCTGAATTTTGACCCTACAAGAACTTTGTTGCCCGACTGTAAAATCGGCATCAAAACAATAAGACAGACAAAAACCGAATTTGCTAATTTTTGATGATATTGGTGCGAAAAATGATTGAATAATATCGAGGAGCGGATGTTCCCACAACCTCAGAAAATGAAAAAAAAAAAAAAAAACTCTCAATTTAGTGACAGAATTTCGAAAGTACCAACAATCATGAAATGTTGTAAAAACATTTTACAAGTATGTGCTGAAAATTGTGAAAATTGTTAATTTTTTGATTTTTGATGATCCGATTTCAAAATTTCAGGGTTTGTTATAATACTCAGTGATAAAATCTCTACGTAACTGACTGAAAAAATTTTCGCATAAAACACTAATAAATTTGAGTAAGAATTCAGTTGTTCACAATCCGATACATTCTGAAATTCATATGATACTTATACTGTTACATTTTTTTACTTGAATATAAGTGTTTTGTGCAAAACTTTTTTTCAGTGAGTTCGTAGAGATTTTATCACTGACTATAACATAAACCCTGAAATTTTGAAATCGGAACAAAAATGAACAATTTTCAGCACATACTTGTAAAATGTTTTTACAACTTTTCATGATTGTTGGTATCTTCGAAATTCTGTCACTAAATTGAGAGTTTTTTTTTTTTTTTTTTCATTTTCTGAGGTTGCAGTGGGATGAATATCCGCTCCTCGATATTATTCAATCATATTTCTCATCAATATCATCAAAAATTAGCAAATTCGGTTTTTGTCTGTCTTATTGTTTTGATGCCGATTGTACCTCCAGAACATCCTTAATAATTGATCTTATTTCTTTATTTTCTTTTCTTTTTTTCTTGTATATTGTATAATATAATATAATATAATTATATATTCATTAAAAATTATTGACAATTAATATTATTATTATTATTATTACTGTTATTATTGTTTTTTTTTTTCTTTCTTTTTTTGGTAAATAAATAAATAAATTATACACGTGCATGCACAGTAGGCTAAGAACTAGAAGGGCGTAACCCACATTTTTTTAGACTTTGTTGAATTTTCTGCCATAAAGGCGTAAACATATATCTGAAAATTTAACACATGAGCCATTATGGCAGCATCCACAGTTTTTTTTTTTTTTTTTTTTTTTTTCTGGGTTACGCCCTTCTGATCGTTAGCCCTCGATATATTATATAATATATACGAATTGATGAACAATATTATTGAAAAAAAGAAAGAAAAAATACAATATAAAATAGAAATAAATAAATAAATAAATATACGTGATGTGTGTGTGTGTGTGTGTATGGTTTTTCTTTCTCTTTCGTTTTTTTTTCTTTTTTTTTTGGTTTTGTTTTAGTACGGTGGAAATATCATTTATTTAAAACAATAATAATAATAATAATGTATAATATATTATATATATACAGGGTGAGTCTCTTCAAAGGTCCAAAATGGGTGGGTACTTACTTGCTGATCAAGCATTGCGCTACCCTATTATCCCCCACCCGGATAATTCTTTACCTGATTGGCTGAATGCGTGCCTTAGCCGTGAGTAAGTCCCACCTATTTTAGACCTTTGAAGAAACTCACCCTGTACATATATATATACATATATATATACTTATATATATATTTACAAAAGAGAATTTCACTTTATTTACGGGTTGTTATTATTATTATTAGCTGAAATGGTATATTAATAATTTAACCTGCAGTTTTGAAATTACGAACTAGTATATATAATAATATATGTGTATATGTATATGTATAATACATATACATAATATGTATAAACGCTGCTTTTGTTGTTGTTTTTGTTGTCGTTGTCGTTGTTGTTGTTGTTTACTGCTGCTTTATGTATTTATATAATACTCATTACGATTTTCATTATTATATATAAATATACATGTATATATATATAGATAGATATGGTATAAATATGTAGTACATAGATTTTGAATTTTTTTTTTTCTTTTCTTTCTTCTTATTCTTCTTCTTTTTTGTTGTTTCGCTACATTATATATATATATAGAAGAAACAACAAAAGAAAACAACAACAAAAAAAAAAAGAGAGAGAGAGAGAGAGAGAGAGAAAAAAGACACGAAAGCAAAAAAAAAACAACATAATTAAATATAAAGAAATATAAATATACAACGCGATCGACGATCAGGAGGTATATTTAATTTAATTTAATTTAATTTAATTTATATCTATTATCTACTTTATATTGTAATAAATTGTTGAAAAAAGATGATTTTTTCTTTTTTGTTTTTCAAATAGATAGAAGAAATTATATATGTACAGGTGGTATATGAGCGGATCCACGTCACTTCATTCAAAAAAAAAAAACCGTCAAGTCACGGATCTTTGCGCCATTCGACATATCTTTAGTACTATGGGAAAAAAAAATACAACTTCAGGGATTTTGAAAAATTTTCAAAAATGGCGGAGTTAGAGCTATTTGAATGTTGGTAAGTCGCTGTTGCACCGCTATGTTTGAAAATTCATATCTCCGAAAGTATTTACCGGAGCGGATTGATCCTGGAACATTTTGTTTGTAAAAGAATGCGCTTTTATAAAAAAAAATTTGTTTAAAAAAAAAAAAATTCTTTCAATTTTTTTTTGTCGTTTTTATTTTTATTTTCGCTGTTATTTCCGCGGGACCTACAGGAATCCATGGAGATAATTTTTTTCGGATAGCCGAATCCTTCCTCTTCAACCCAAAAAAAAAGAAATTTATGGAGAACCTACCTGGGCCGGAGAAAAAAAATAAAACGTCTTGTCGCGCGTCAATTCACGTCCGCGCGGCGAGCTCCTTGTGTTGCGTAGTGGAGTTCAATTACATTTGATGCTTCTCTACTTACCGGAGCTATTCGTTCTCCAAAAATAGTTGTTCAACCACCTTATCCCTCGCTTATTAGACGGTGCAACCCATATTCATCAGCTTTTCATTCTGGTGATAGGTACAAACACACACGGTATGTGTATACCACTCGGTCCTGCTAGAATACATTCTTTCGGGCGCAACTCTGCAAATTTGGAAAAACCGTTTTTTTTTGTTTTTTTTTATTCAGATAACGATCACGAGACAATCGATACAATTCTTTCAGATTATTCAACATCAGATGCTTTTGAACCGATACTTTTTCACCATTTCTTTCAACGGTTACGCAGCTTCTTTGACCTGGTGTTATGCGACTGACCTCTTCACTTCGATAAAATTCTACCACAAGCGATACAGCTTCAAATAATATTGTCTTGCCAAGTCTCGAATTTGGTGAGGATAATATTCCTTTATCTTCAGCTAACCTTTTCGCCGTCCAAGCCATATGATTTGTGACGTTAAACTCTCCCTCGATTTTTCCTACACTCCAACTCTTTGGAAGAGCAGTAAGAATAGTCAATCTGAATGCTTTATCATCTGTTTCGTTAAATCTATCTTTGAACTGAGTTAACCACTCGTTATAATCGGCACTCTCGACTTTCGTAGGTACACAGTCCGGAAAATGTTGTTTCAATGCAGTTAAAAGTTTTCCTAATACCTCTACTTTCTCCGAAACGGTTTTGATTTTTTTTTTTACGGGTATCGGTAATTCACCTAAGCTTGACAATGATGAATTGATAGCAGAGATTACATTTATTGTATCAACCTCGGGAAAATTGATACATGAATTTCCGGATTTACATTCGCTTGATGACGATGTCGAACCAATCTCGGGGACTGCATTGTCCTTTAACATCAGCCGACAAGTATTACAAATCAGACAACCGTGGGTGATCGATGTCGCTTTATCGCACATCTACTGTTTTACCGGGCATAAATTTTTCGAATGCTTTGGCAGGCCGAACGGATCACAACAATGATTTCTCGGCATTTCGATAGCGAAAGAGTTGTTGACCGTTCAAGTGCGAGTTTGTCGTGAGACTGAGATCATTACGGAATTGCTGAGCCTTTTATTTCAGGTCAGTTCAAAAGATGCTTTACAGTAGGTGCAGGCAACTTGGTGGAATTGTTGCACTTGGTGAATGCGGAAAAAAAGGATTAACTTAATCCTTACACGTGGGTCACGCATGAAGGACCAATTTGACCGCGATCGACTGTTCCGGTCAGCTTGGGCCATACGAAACAATAGATTCTTCGAAACCTATAGTCTTTCCTGTCACAGACAATGATGGTTCAATGATTTCCTTTTTCAAAACAACCTCGTAGATTGAGGGATTATATTCGGATACAAGTGAAGGGATTAGTTACTTTTAGATATTCAAAATAAAAGGATCAGATGTTGTGCACTTGATGGCTCCGAGTTTCGAGAACAGGTATAGGTATATAACTCCGAGAAAACATGACTAGTATCCGTCTAATAAGCGAGGGATAAGGTGGTTGAACAACTATTTTTGGAGAACGGATAGCCCGGGTAAGTAGAGAAGCATCAAATGTAATTGAACTCCACTACGCAACACAAGGAGCTCGCCGCGCGGACGTGAATTGACGCGCGACAAGACGTTTTATTTTTTTTCTCCGGCCCAGGTAGGTTCTCCATAAATTTCTTTTTTTTTGGGTTGAAGGGGAAGGATTCGGCTATCCGAAAAAAATTATCTCCATGGATTCCTGTAGGTCCCGCGGAAATAACAGCGAAATTAAAAATAAAAACGACAAAAAAAAATTGAAAGAATTTTTTTTTTTTTAAACAAATTTTTTTTTATAAAAGCGCATTCTTTTACGAACAAAATGATTCCAGGATCAATCCGCTCCGGTAAATACTTTCGGAGATATGAATTTTCAAATATAGCGGTGCAACAGCGACTTACCAACATTCAAATAGCTCTAACTCCGCCATTTTTGAAAATTTTTCAAAATCCCTGAAGTTGTATTTTTTTTTCCCATAGTACTAAAGATATGTCGAATGGCGCAAAGATCCGTGACTTGACGGTTTTTTTTTTTTGAGTGAAGTGACGTGGATCCGCTCATATGCACATATATATATCCTATACACATAGATTATTTATTCATTTATTCATTTTATTTATTTATTTATTTATCACTCTTTCTATGTATTTCTTTCTCGTTCTCTTTTTTTTATTCATTTTCGTCTTTTATTGTTAATTATTTAACGAATAATAATCGTGATATGAAATATTGATTTTATACCATTATTAAATTAAATATACCTATTACATAATACATATTATATATACCTAGTTGTTTCAATTTTTTTTTTTTTTTTTTTTTTTTTTTTTTTTGTTATTTCTTTTTCTGTTTCGTTTTTTTTTATTTTTCTATCATTCTCTTTTCTTTTCTCTTCTTCTTCTTCTTCTTCTTCTTTTTTTTTTTTTTTTTTTTTTTTTTTCGCTTTTATCAATTGAGATTGCACACAGTGAGATATAATTCTTAAGAAAAGAAAGAGAGAGAGAGAGAGAAAAAAAAAAGAAAAAAGTATGTACACCGTTCTTCGTCTTCTCGTTTTCTTGATTTTCTTGATTCTTTTTTTTATTTATCATCATTTTTCTGTAAATGACGTAGAAAATTTTCAATTTTTTCCCTCAATATATATACATATAGTATAATTCAGACATGAATTGAAATAATCGTAGACCGACGAGAGAGAGAGAGAGAGAGAGTATTTTCCGGTCGAAAGGAAGGTAGAGAAAAAACAAAAACAAAAAAAAAAAAAATAATAATAATTCGTGATCAAATTTTTCAGTTGCCAATTATTTATACCTTTTTCGTGTATACGAACGAGAGAGAGAGATAGAGAGATAGAGAGACAGAGAGAGAAAGAGAGAAATCGACGAAAAATAAAGAAAAGAAAAAAAAATAATTCAAGGTTTGAAATTTCAATTAATTTTTGCTTCTATTGTTGTTCTTATTGTTAATGTTGTTGTTGTTGTTGTTGTTGTTCCATTATATATTATTACTGATTACGGTTTGAAGAAAGAAAGAAGGAACAAAAAAAAAAAAATAATAATAATAAGAAAATCACAAAACCGTAATAAAAAGGAAAAGAAAAAAAATTTAGCTACAGATTTTTTTCTCTTCTCTCTTTTGTCTTCTCTTTTCAATTTTCTTTTTTTTTTTTTCTCTCCTTTTACTTTTACTTTTGTTTTTGCTTCCAATTACAGATTTTAATTCGCTTTCATTATCTGTTATTGTTTGAATTTTTCTATTTCTTTTTCTTTCATTTCTCTCTCTCTCTCTCTCTCTCTCTCTTCTTATCTCGTGTTTTCTCAATACACTATTTACTATGTTTCACCACAATTTATTATTATTATTATTATTTATAGTATAGGTGTAGAGGTGTATGCTTTCTTCTTTTTTTTTTTTTTTTTTCTCTCTCACTCTGTTCTCGTAGAATAGAAGAAGAAGAAGAAGAAGAAGAAGAAGAAGAAGAAGAAGAAGAAGAAGAAGAAGAAGAAGAAGAAGAAGAAGAAGAAGAAGAAGAAGAAGAAGAAGAAGAAGAAGAGGAAGAAGAAAAAGAAGGAATTAATTAAAGAAAAGTATATTTTTAAAAATATTTCCCTATATTCTTTTGCATTATTATTGCATAATAAA